>BJCM01210109.1:0-31184 GCA_018326385.1 Flaveria bidentis | reverse complement strand
TATATAAACACACCACACACACACTATTATTTCTGCACGCAGGCAAGGCACACAACACACACACTAACACTCCATTACACACACAACATATATAAACTACACATCCAGCACACACAACCCATCCAAACACTATAACACACACAAACACATTCGCACACATACAGTTCACACACTGAACACACACTCCCACGATTTATATATACGTTTACCTATACACAATTCACACAATTATATACATACCTATGCATGCTTATACATATAAAATGATATATACATACTATGCTTACACATATATAAATTCACACACACACGCACGCATAAACGAACTAAAACGTACACCCGAACCTCACCGCTACACCATGACATTGCAGCCCACCCGAATGCCATCCCGACACGCCTGTGCACTTGAATGGCTTCTACACGACACTCGAATTGTAACGAGACAGTGACCCGAACCGATACAAGAGGATATTCAACGAAGTTAACGAAACAAGACAAGATGTACCTGCAGTTCACTACGGGAGAACAAGACGGCTCGACGGCAGTTGCTTGGTTGCGACAAGAAGGCTTAGCGAGGGGTTGGGCAGATCGTGACGGCAATTGGGTGATTAGGGTTGCAGGTGAGGTGGTGGTGGTGGAGTCAGGTTGGTGGTGGTGCTCTAGGGTTTTTCATGTTTAAACAAAATCTTGAAAATCATCTGAAACAGATCTGTAAATATGATGAGAGATGATTTAAAACTATATATTTTTCAAATTCTATATACCACAGTTACAGGTGTCCTCTTTTGCATTTGTTGAAGGCACACGAGTTTTAATACGATTTAACTTGCTAGAAAGTACGATGGTCACAGTTTGTACATTCAGACATTCAGTTAATATCAAATGAGTTTTAATAATATACGTTTAAGACGTGTGCTGACAACACCACGTCGGGGTAAATTACTAGTTATGTAACAAATTTGTTTTCTAATAGAAGAACACAATACAAATTGAGATTTTTATGTCTACTTATATCATTCTTACATTTTAACTAGGTTGTATGCCCAACACGTGTTGTGCATTTTAAACTCCAAATTCAGTCAAACAAGATAGCGTATGGCTCAAAACCGATGTTCGATTATGGCTGCACATCGAAAATGACTACCGATCCGGTGAAACCATACCAGTTATGATCTATCATCACAACCACAGCAACAAAGGCTACTAGAGAACCCCCAAAAAGATAAATTTACCATCATTGACCAATCGGAACCCTGTAAGGTCTTGGTAGGCCAGAAAAAGCCTCCTAGAGGCGACACTAACCTTCGGTCGGCTTACAGGCAAGCCCCGATACCACACGCCGTGCATTGACACAAAGGAGTGTCACCATCCATGCATGCTAGAGGAAGTTGCTACATAGCACATAGGCGGCGCCCGATTCTCAAACAACCACCGCCGGTCATCGGCGGGAGGCGAACGATGATAGTAATAGAAACCACCGGCATCCAAGACGTGAACCAAAGGAGGCTAAAACGCAAACAACCACCGCCGGTCATCAACTATTCCTTCAAGTTTCTTTTTAAATATACGGGGGAATAACCCAATTTCTATGCTCACCTAGTAAAATCTATACTTTAAAAGGTGTAAAGTGTAAACTATGAATTCGTTTTCAACCTGTTTTGCCAGCCCTTTTTTTAGCCCAACACAAGTCCAACCCAAATTCAATTTAGAAACACACAAAACTACTTTAGTTGGGTTTGTGAAGATATTGGACCATTTTTATCTTCATTATCATAACTCTTTTTACATATATTTATATCATTATAAAATGTAACATAATATCCTAATTTTCCAAAGGGGGGAACTATACAGTTTAAGCGTGAAAGACGTAAATAAGTTTTTTTAGAGAAATTACTCTTTATTTTAAGTACCGATGCCTATTGTCTATTGATAGGATTAAGTTATTTATTTATTTATTTTTATTTTTTATTATGATAATTTATCTTATATATACAGATAAATAGCAATAACTTTTCCAATCAAATAACTGTGTTGTGCTAGCGGCGTGCACGCTACCACTTTTGATTAATAGACCATCTCATGTGAGTAGTTAATTCGTTGTCCCAAAATGAATAAATTCATATGTATTTAGTGTAAAAATCTAAGATTTGGATCAAATATGTTTGTTACTTAATTAATCACTATTTTCACAAACTCTTTGCATTGCATGCCATGTAAAATATACTGAAAATAAAATGTGCAATATATAATATATAGCTTTTAAAATACACGGTGTTATGAAAATAACCAAATAAACCATGAAAATTATCACAATTTTTTTGGCAAACCTTACTAATTCAATGGTGAAAATGACCAACAGATTATAATGTATCCTTCAAGCACAATAACTCTTTGAATCTATGGGCAGCAGCCTCTGGTAAACAGATGCACACCACCATGGCACCATTAGAATTAGCCACCCCTTCAGGGAGGAGAACACAAACTTGAGGTGTTGGTGTCAAGTCGAGTGGGCCCACGTATATGGCTCGACCCCACCCGAAATCCGATGTCTCATACATTGAAAACCGTGTCCATTGGGTGATTGTTAACTTTCCTCCAAATTCGAGCTGATTAGGCCTATCCACTGCAACATGATCTATTGTTGATCTCAAATACTCTTCTGAAACCCCTAAACGGGCTTCACGAACTAAACGAGTCACATCTTGGAGCGACCCGTTTACAAGGTCGGCCACGGTGCTAGTAGCACATGCTACACACACTACATTGCCATAAAACCCATCTTTAAGAGGTGGGTTTTTGAGTTTGGGACGAACATTAACCGGAAAAGTCAAACGTAGCCCGAAGTCTATTGGTTTCACGTTTAGCGCTTTCACCCATGATCTCCAAACATGAGCGGCCATTGCATCAAAAGTAGTGCATCCCAAACTGTCCACGGGCCGAGCCATGCTCTTCAAATGAGCTTGAAATTCTCGGCTCAGCCAGTAACACTTTTGTAGCGGTTTCACTTCCCATAAACTATTTGTCAAGTTAGAAATGTCATCAATCTTCATAAACTCCACATGAGGGTACTTAACCATTGGAGGATCACGAGGCGCAAAAATTTCTCGATCCCAACATGGGTTTGGATCCACGATCAACGAGCCCGTTCTTGCCGTAGAGGCCCAAGCTCCAAGAAATTGCATAGCCCCAAGTCCATCACATATACAATGACAAATCCTTAACCCAAGGCTAAACCCACCACAACTAAACTTAGTAACTTGAGCTATTAGTAAAGGCATGTCAATAACCTTATAGTCACCTTCATCGGGGAACTTATAGACCAAATCAGTCCAAGCCGGGTTAGGAACACTAAGATCACCCAAATGGTTCAATGACAATTCAGTATGGGCCTGAACCATCAGTGCACCTTGGCTAGGCCCAAAAACCACTTCCAACTTCTTATTTTTGGTCTCCCTTAATCTACCCGAAAAAGGGTAGTAGGGGACCAAAACCTTAGCAAGGGCATCTCGCAAAGTGCCCACCACGTCATCTATTGAATTTCCACCCACATTATAAAAGTAAATGGTGGGGGTGAAAACTCGAGCTCCGATGATATCATCAAGGTTTGAGAGATACAAGGTATCCCCATCTCGAGCCTGAATCGGTCCTTCAGGAACAACTGAGAATGATCTATCTATCGAGATGGGGATATGGAGGTCGGGGAAATGGCGCTCTTGGACCCAATGCGAAAATGAAGCCATTGGAAGGTGAAGGGTAGGAGAAGTAGAACTCTATCATGAATATGTCATTTTGTAAGCATATTTGTGCAAGATTTTAGGGGTTGATGGAAAGACATGCCAAGATGTTGAACTACAAATAAATAGGGGTTGGTTAATGTTTTATATTTTACATCCTTTCAAAACAAACCTCTTAAAATGTTAGTTGAAAAATAATGTTTGCATGATGAGGGGGTAAAAGAGAGTTTGTTGAAATTGTTTTGTAACTATATAACATGTAGATACTAATGCCTAAAATTACATATGAAAGGAATATTCGAATATTATTAGAAATTTATATATTGCATTATGACACTCAAATAACTTTACACTTATCCTTAAAATGTCCCTTTTCCTCTAAAAATGCTTTTATCAAATCCTCTAAATTGATTGATGTAATTAAATGAGTGAATAAACAATCAACTAATAATGAAGTTACCAATAAAAATGATATAAAATAGTACCTACTATTCTTTGATTTTCTTTTCTAAAAAATATGTTGTTTTATATGAACCAGTAGCAAAATGGATTGAGAACATTTGATGCTTATTTTGGCTATCCTTCTCAATTGATACTTATAATATTATATACAAAATTATTTCTAGTCCATATTTTTTTGAGGTCAAAAGATTAAAATAAGTGATCTTAAAACTAATTGGTTTTGTATAGAGTACTGCCGTTCAAATAGCCCGAAGTCCGAAGATCGCTTCAAACTCGTTTGAAAAGTTGTTTGTTCGATTTTGGCTCAGTTGTAAACGAGCGGAGCGGCTTGGGTCGGTTTGTAAACAAACCAAACACGAGCAAAGGTTAGCTCGCACGTTGTTTGCTCGAATTATTTTTACATATAATTTTCATATATTACACATATGTACTATGTAGTTTATTTATTTATTTATAACATTACCATTTTAATTATTTATAACGTTATCCTTGATCTCTTTTAATTTTTTAACTCAAAAAGTCAAGTAGATAAGTGTCTACAACCCTAAATCTAAAATCCCTAAACGCACTAATGCGACCACCACCACTTTACCGCTTTCCTTCCGATGGCAAGGTTGTTAGAAGGCTCAAGAAAAAAAAAAACAGGTATAGTGGACGTGAAAATGGTCACTATGGTGGACATGGGTTTTACCATGATTTATTTGAATTCGAGCCAAAACTTTGTTCATCCCTTAGATTTTTATTTTATTGAACTTATTTTGTATGTTTTTTTATTACATTGTTGAGTTTGAGTTAAACTTTAAACTTTTGAATGAATGATTAGTTTTTTACTATATTGTAATATGAAACTAAGCTAAACTGAGCAGAACCGAGCGCTCGGTTATAAACCAAATCGAGTTCGAGCGAGTATTTTCGCTCAAATTAGTAAAATCAAACCGAACCAAGCTGCTCGGTTTGCAAAGGAACTCAGTTCGAGCAGACCGGCGTTTGGTTCGGTTTAATTCGTGAACACCCTGGTATAGAGATTGTAGAGAAAGTGATCATGGACATATCTAAAATAAATGATGTTTATTTTGATAACAATATTGATATTCTAAACTCTCAAGTTACGGGTATACTAAATAGGAAAAAAAGTGAAGATTAATATGCCATAGAAAAATAATAATAATAATAATAATAATAATAATAATAATAATAATATGAAAATTAATCTGCTATGCATCATGGAATAACGTTCAAAAAAAATATAAACATTGCGTGTAAATATTTGTGATATTAATGGTTTTATTTGTGTAGGATATACCATGAATCAACAATTATCACCTTGCAATGTTACTTGTCGGTGACTAATTGCAAACTAGTACCGCGAGAGAAGGGTGACAATTAGGGACGAAGGTAGTATATAGAGAATGGGATCAAGTGACCTCATTAGTTTTTTAAAAAAAGTGAAGGTAGTATATTTTAGAGGTTGTTGTTGACTCGTTAATATTCTGCAAATGGCACTATTATATTTTTGCACGATAAAAAGAATGAAGTTTGGTTAAACTGGTCAAGACTCTAAACATTTACTAGTGTTCAAGTCTCGTCATTGTTTTTTACTCTTTATTAATTTTTATTTTTTTTGTTTCTTGGCATGGGTTTCTATTTTTTTTCCTTTAAAACACACATAGAAACCCAAATCCTCTGGACTCTTTTACAGTTTGGCCTCTCGTCTCTCTAACTAGTCTTGGATGATTACCACATCGGTTGATCCTCAACGGTTTCATTCTATTCAAATCACTATTTCTTCAAACTTGAGGTTGATATCCAACCCTAAATTTGTAAGTTTCTCTGCTAATGCACATTACTTTCAAGCCCTGTAAGTTAACAACTATGTAACCTTAAATTTGGGACTAAGAATACTCAGAATAGTATAATGGGGATATATATGCAGCTATATAACTCTTATTTGAGGGTTGTTCTATCATATCTTATAAGAGGCTATGATATTGAAGTTTATTTGCATGTACATTTTATTATTAAAATAATTGAGTTCAATCATTGTAGGTCTTTTGCCTCATTTTGTAGGTACCAAACTCATGTAAGACTTTGTTGTTTTAAATATTACCCAAAATGTTATGATTATATTGATAATAATTTCGGGGTTAGAATTAGTTCCCTTAAGAGAGGAATGACTAAATATGAATGACAAATTCAATACGAAAGAACCCAAGTTATTTCGATAGCCGGACCAACCTAACCCAACCCCAAAGTTATAACGTTGGGTTAGAAATCCACGAATCTAAGAAATGCCGACCTGTCATTAGAAATTGTGAAATTTTATTTTTTTAGTCTAATGATTTAGAAAAATATTTGAAAAACAAAAAAAATGTTGAAATTCCAAAGATAAAGGTGTCAGGACAGAGCCAAAAATTTTCTTATGAGGTCGCTATTTTTTGGATGGGTAGATTTCTAACCCAACATTATAATTTTCGGTTGGGTCAAGTCAAGTCAAAATTTTAGAGTTACATTTAATTTGAAGAAACAGCGAGTAGAATAGGAAGAAACCAGTAGAGCATCAGCTGTTTTTGACAACCATCCAAGACTAGTTAAAAAGATTGATTAAATCAAGGAAAACTAATTTAGTGTGGAGATGAAAAAAAAAGTATCAGCCCAAAAGAAGGAAAAATAATAATAAAGATCAAAACGAAGTGGTGAGCCTTGGACAATGGTAAAATTGGTTAGAGGTTTAGAGCCTTTACCACTTTAGCCGAACTTCATTCTTTATGCCGTTCAAAAATTTAATGGGGTCATTTGTAGAATATTACTGGGTCCACAACAATCTTTATAGTATATACACTACATAAAATTTGAAAAGCAAATGGGGTCACTTGACCCCATTCCTCTTATACCACATCTGTCTCGTCAATTCCACATAAAAGGCTATCACAATCCGAATTACTATATTACATGTCTCAATGCTACAATAGATGAGGACCAACAAAATAAACATTGATGACAACAAATAATGTTGAACCAATTGCACTATAGGATGGTCACAAAGAATGTGACGTGTGTAGTTAAGATCAATGATTTAAAACATCCAGAGACCGGAGGTATGCATTTCAGATCCAGTCATGTTCAAGAGGTATGTCGGCTAGTTAAGATCAATTGCACTATATTAGAGGTACGTCGGCTAGTATTTGTGAATTCATAATTTACGAAAGGATAGTTAGATATATGTCAATCACATCCAACAACGGTTAAAAACACAGGGCACCATTACTACTACTAAAGTCAAATACACCACCAAACTCAAACGGCTATCCAATGAAAACTCAAACGGCTATTCAATGAAAACTCAAACGGCTATTCAATGAAAACTCAAACGCCCTTTTAAAGGTAGGGGCTATGACGCAAGCCCTAACATTCAATCAATGGTTTGATGGCTGTTTAAAAAGTAGAGATCTTTAACACAAGCCCTAACCTTCAAACAGTGGTTTGATTTGAAAAGTAAAGGTCTTTAACACGAGCCCTAACCTTCAAACAGTTGTTTTAAAATGACCTCAAATAGACATTTGAAAACAATGTTGGATTAGATTGTCAGTGTTACGTGTGTAATAGCCCTGATACATTTTTAAGCAGCTTCCAGTAATATACATTAGGATGAAAAGTATTTACATGATGCACTCTCTGTTTCAAACAAATTTAAGTTTCTTACTAGAGCTTTTAACAGACAACATAAGTAATCTGTAAACATTAGCTTTTTCAAATTGGGTACCAACATAATATCTGTCCAAAAGAATATTAATGGTTCACCGTGCATGGGTTATAGAGTTAGACCACCATAATAGTTGTCAAGATTTATAAGATTATTATCAATAAAAACCAAATTTAAAGTTCTTAAACTTGCAAAAAGAATACATAAATAAGTCACTACACTATTTTTGTATATTAAAGTCCTTAAACTTGTATAAAATGCATGCAATTGTAGTTATATTTTTTTATATAGTGATGGTTCAAAATTTTTTAAAGAAAACATATATCATCTCATCTTATTTTCAACAATTAAGTGTAAAGAAACCATAATTTAAAAGATATTTTACAATTACAACCACTTTATGCATGCTTAGGAACTTTGAGAAGTAGGAAGATTATGCTTTAAGGTTTGAGAGGTGAAGAATAGGTGAAATTGTGTTGATGAAGGAAGAGAGGTGAAAGTGGAATTGTGTTCAAGGTTTGATGGGTGAAAAAAAGATAGAAGGATTTGAGAAGTAAGAAGATAACATCTGCACCAACAAAAGTTTTGGAAGATCTTTTTAATTTCAAAAAAACAAACACCCTGCAGATCTAAACGTCTGTGTGGTATGCATGATGCAAACAAAAAAGACACAAACAAAAGAGGCCAAGAAGATCTTTTTTGGAAAAACAAACATCACCTTGATGACTTTTGGTGTATTTTTACAAGTTTAGAGAATTTATTAAAAGATTATCTAATGATGCTTTTTCATAAAATACAAGAATGCATATTAGTTTATGATATTAACCTATTTCATATATTTGTCCAGTAAAATATGTCACATCATTGCGATACCTATCAAGATTTGTAACTCGATATAGTCTTCGCACTTGTATATCCTCCATCTCTACTCTACACTTTGCTATATTGTTATCAAATCATTGTTATATCAATAATATGTTCATTACTTAATAATCAACCCTGCTCAATATATCTACAAGTTCTTTCATATTATCATCTAAAAAACTTTAATCAACTTATAAACTAAACCTTTGTTTTCAATTCTAATTTACAAACACAACATCCCAATTATAAATTCCCAACTAACAAAAGAGAGACGAAACAAAGCATCAAACAACGACAAAAACTAGAATGTCAAGACAGATATCATCTAGGGAATGTCTTTTCTACTTTCTAGTGCAATCGCACTAAAAGTAAAAACCTGAAAAGTTTTATAAGTAATTTTCAAGTAAAAACTGTAAATTTTCGCTATGTGAAAACAATTCTCATATTGTCACCAAAGAAGCATATGTTTATTGTGCATTGCATTCCACAGCATATATAAATTATGTACTTGAAAGAAAAACTTACCGGACAGGCTGCTGGTTGTAGTGGTTCTTTTCCTTCTTCTTAGCTGCAGCAAGCCTTGCACTTCTTGCAGCCGCCTCACTGGCAGCGGCCCGGGCGGCAGCATCCATCTCCTTGCTGGATTTCTTCTTTTTCATGGAAGATACTTTCTTTATCTTCTCTTTGACATCGATTGCAGATAAATCTTCGGCTTTTTCTGATCCAGTGGCTTCAGAACTCACATGATCGGGGTCATTTGTGAGTTCTTGTTGTTCTTTGGTTTCCTTTGAAGATTTATCTTTCTTCTTTTTCTTCTTAGCACTCTTGCTCTCGCCGCCTGGCACATTCTTGTCTTTTTTCTCTGCCCCGGTTTGATTCTCACCTTTCTCTTGAACACTACCTGGGGAAAAAACTTCATATTTTTAAATTCAAATCCGACACTTGTAGAAGAGGGAAGAGTTAATTCCACTAAACAATCTTGGTTATGCAAAAATGCAACATGACAATAAATGGTTATAGATGAGTGAAGCTCGTTTGGGTAAAGCAGACCAGAAGGTCTTGCAACTTGTGTGACAGTGTTCCTCTTTTAGCTACTTATTTTAATTGAGTCTTTGATACACAACCTAAACAACCCATTGACAGTGTTCCTCTTTTAGCTACTTCTTTTATGTTAGTAAAATGGGTCAGACCGCCATCTCAAATTCATTGACAAAGATGGTATAGTATATGCAATCAGTGTCAAGAAAGCCACAACTCAAATAGCCAAACATTAAACAAAGAGACCACCAACATTCGCACAAGTTGGATTTTATAATATTTCATGAGAAAATTAATCGTCTGCAGAAGAATCAAGAACGACTATTTAAATAGTCCATAACTAAAAATGGCCAATAAACTTTCATATAAGTTAGATATTTGAAGGAACAATGCATGTGGAGGCCACACCCAAGAAGTTGACTTTTTCAATTAGGTCACTCATAACTTAGAAACACTTTATAAGCCACCACCTATGCATGTATTTGTTGATTTTAATCTTGAGTTCAGATGTGAAGCCTTGGAGGTGCAAGCTTTTGGTTTGTTTTGGGCCAATTTTGTTTGTTTTGATTTAGTTTCCTAGGTAAAAGTAGTTTATTTTATGGTATGTTGTATTTGGTAGAAATTAATTTAGTAGAACTCTTGGCAAATAAGTTCTATAATTTTAGTATAAATAGAGGTGTGGGAATCAATGTAAATATGTGATTTCTTAAATTATTAAATATTAAGAATATCGAAAGAGTCATGGTAGGTGTTTACCACAAAAGTCACCTGTGTTTTGATCCTCTGATTTCCAACAATTAATATCGGAGCCGAAGATCAAAGCCTGCGGAGAAGACGACATCGAGAGTCGAGACCATCAAAGAGTTTTTGTATGAAACCGAGAAGAGATATACATGATCAAGTCAAATAAGAACTCGGTGTTCTTATCCTGTTTGGAAGTCGTGAAAAGCAATCTAGGATTTTGTAAGCTAAAAGAGACCGAGGATTTGTGCGATCGAAAGAAGACCGCAAACTATGTGCAAGTTAATGTGCTTTCGTTGAAGTTCCAGCAAGAAAAGGGGGTAGAGCTGATACTAACAAGAATTTGCTAAGACATCCCCCACTCGGGTCTCTACTTGGCTGGATCACTACCTCCTCGGGAGGTTTCTAAATGGGTTTAACAATGAACTCAAGGCAAATGTTCATATCCATAAGCCCCGCACTATGTGTAATGCCATGAGCTTGGCATTACCATTCGAGTCAAAGATGGATAATAGTCCAGGTCAGCAACCAAAAACTCCTACAGCCCCAAACAAATATATTTTACAACAAAACCCACTAATACCGCTTGCAACTGCATTTTTAGATACAGAGAAGCAGTCTCAATTCATAAAAGGGGAATGTTATCGATTTTGGGGAAAAGTACAGCATGGCCATCAATGCAAGGCGGGTAAATTCCAACTCAATGAAGCAGCTCCTGCGATCACAGAAAGAGAGGGGGGGGGGGGACAACAGCTCGATCGGGAGAATATTGTTGAAATCAGCCTTCACGACATCTTAGGGAGTCACAAACGCCTATTATGACCCTTCATGACATACTAAATGGGGGTTTCATTCTAATAAACCATGGCTCAACCCACAACTTTGGAGTGGATTCCTTGGTTCAAAAGGTTAATCTTCCAACATAAATAGTACCATCTTTTGGGGTGCGGATTAGTAGGAGGAGGTCATTAGTTGTAGCCAGATTTGCAAGAATGTTGCCATGAAAATGAGGGATCTTCAAGTCATCCAAGAGTTCTATCCGTTCTCACTAAGGGGCACCGATATGGGGCTTAGGAATTCAGTGGTTCGCTACTCTCAATATTGTTCAGGTCAACTTGAGTAAGGTATCTTTGGAATTCACTATCACGGGTCAAGACTACAAGCTACAAGGCGTTCAAGCGGGCATGCAAAGCTCTGTAACACTCTAGCATCTCGACATTAAGTCATTTGTAAACCTTTAAGTTGGATAATACCACCATTGCCTTCTCTTCAACTTGAGAACAAGTTGTTTCTCCGAGGTGGAAAAATTGATACATACTCCCAAGCAATGTTTTCAGAACCGGATCGAATGTCGAACCGGACGCCTTACTGGTTTGGTGATCGGACCGGTTGGACCGGATTTAACTATATTTTAATTATATTTATATATGTAATTAAATATAAGTAATTTATATATGATTTACATATATATTTTATAGTTATATAAAAAACTTAACTATATTTGTATATCCGACGTACTAATTTATGGCTTAACACCCCGTTTTTACCCATTAAAATAAAAAAAAATACAAAAACCGGTCTGGTTTCCCGGTCCGACAAGCGGTTCGAGACGAACCGGCCGGTTTGACCAGTAGAAAACGATTCACCCCAGACCGGACCGGACCCGGCACCGAATCCTGGTCGAACCGGTCGGACCGGCCGGTCCGATCCGGTCTAAAAAACATTGCTCGCAGGTCAACCTAGCTATCGTGGGTGACTCTAGTCAAGTTTTTTGAGTCTAGCTTGACTCAAAAGCCCCTGACATCACATTATTTAGCAAGAGATTAGGGAGGAAAGTTGCAAACAATTTTGTTATAACCTACTACACCCGCAATACTAGAATTAGGACCATTTCCTTTCTATTTTGTTGTTCATGTTCTTAGATTATCAAGTTGTCTGTAAATTTGGAGAACAACCCTTCTCGAATCGAGCCGACTTTGTTCTTAATTCCAGCAATCACTTCTGGAATTAGTATTATGCTTATATAAAATATGAACATTATGCATTTAAGTGCCCAAAGTTGGAGAATGAGGTGGCTTACACGGTAAAGTAGAGAACGTTAATGTTAATCTCAAGTTCACATGTGAAGTCACGAGGTGTGCGTTTTTGTTTGTTTTGAGTCAATTTATTCATTTTGATTTTTTTTCTTGGTTAAAATGGTTTAGTTTATGGCATGATGTTTTATTTGGTAAGGATTAATTTAGATCTTGGTGACTTAATCATAGTTTTTAGTATAAACAAAGGTGTAGGAATGTGATTTTATTATTAAAATATTGAAAGAATCAAGGTAGTTGTTTCCTCAAAAATCACTATGTTTGATTCTCTATGTTTGATTCTCTAATTTCCGACCGCATTTTCATTTATACCAATTCTTCTAAAAAAATATATGGTAAAACTAGGAATGATTATATTATTGATGATAGAATATTGGAAAACAAAGATCCTGTATATAGAACAATACAAAAGACATTAGGCCAGCTGATATATGTTATACGATCGAACCTAATCATCACTAAGAATATCGACTAATACTCCCCCTCAACTCCCCAAGCTAAAGGTTGGGGACCAACTCTTAGCTTGGACTTCAAAATGAGAAAACAGTCTTATGGCAGAGGTTTTGTAAACACAAAAGCAATTTGATCATTTGTAGAAATAAACTAAACAAGTAACTTTCTTTGAGCAACCTTCTCTCGAACGAAATGAAAATCCACTTCCACGTGCTTTGTTCTAGCATGAAAGAGCGGGTTGGCAGAAAGGTATGTAGCTCCCAAATTGTCACACCATAGAACTTGAGCCAAAGTCAAAGGAACACGAAATTCTGTCAGAAGTGTTTCAAGCCAGGTCAATTCAACTACTGTATCAGCCAAGGCTTTATACTCATATTCAATGGATGATCGAGATACATTCTTTTGTTTTCTGGCAGACCATGAAACCAGATTTGACCCAAGATAGATAGTATATCTCCCATGGATTGGCGGTCATCTGGGCACCCGAGCCGGTCTGCATCTGAAAAGGCTGTCAAGGGAGGACAAGTAACATTTGTGTAGGCATGCAAAATAAGGGATGAAGATCTGGAAATCAAGAGACCGGGATCAGCAGAGGCCCATGTAGATATCGTAAAATGCGCTTTACAACTAACTAGTGGTTTTCAATAGGGGAGTGCATGAACTGACATACCTTATTAACCGCAAATGATATGTCGTGTCAGGAGAGTGCACAATATGGTAATGCCCCAACCATTTGTCTATATTTTACTGGATCGTCAAATAAGGAGCTATCTCCAAAAGAAAGAGAAGAACCTGTTGTGCGGGGGGACGAAAACGATTTGGATTAAGACATATTTGCACGATCCAATAATTCATTAATATATTTGCGTTGTGAAAGAATGAGGTCAGAAGCTTTGCGAGCAGATAGAGGCCCCATGTCTTGGATTGGAAACGATGTACTACGATGTTGTATCACATGATCAATAGCCTGGTTGTTATTACCTGTCAAAATGATGCCATCAACATACATCAACATGTATATAAGTGTCCCACTACGAGAGTCTATAAACAAGGAAGGATCCGTTTTAGACCCTCTAAAACTCGAGAGACATCAAGGCCAAGGAAAACCGATCAAACCAAGCCTAGGGTGCTTGCTTGAAACCATACAAGGATTTATGTAAGAGACACACATTGTCCAGTCTAGTAAGGTCAACAAATCCTTATGGTTGTTTAAGATAAATTGTTTCCTTCAAGTCCCCATGTAAAAATGCATTTTGAACTTCAAGTTGTCGTAGGGACCACTAGTTAGTAACTGCTAAGGAGAGAACAACCCGAAATATGGTGGGTTTCACCACAACACTAAAGGTTACAATGTAGTCTATGTCGGGTTGATGATGAAAACCTTTGGCAACAAGACGCGCCTTGTAACACGTAATTTTTCCATGTTGGTCTTGTTTGATTTTGTATACCCATTTGCAATAACATTAGCATTTGGAACATGGGGAACCAAAAACCAAATACTATTACGGATTAAAACATGGTATTCATCCGCCATAGCCTTACGTCAATGAGCTTCTTTGTTGGCAATGGTAAAGGAGGTAGGCTTAGTTTCAGGTGGAGGTGTGTAGGTATGAAAAAAGGAGGGACTGTATGGTTTAATCGATTTGGGTTTAGGGCGCAGATTTGGTGGACGTTGGAGGTATATGGGAGGCTGGGGTGGTGGTGGTGGTGGAGAGATGGTACAGTGTCGTTTGTCTGTTTGGGGGCAAATTAGTTGTTTAGAGATGGCAGTTGAACAGGTTGTGGCTGATCAGGCGATGGAGGAGGAGTACATGATCGGACATTGTTGATGGATGAGGAATTTGGTTGTTGTTGGGTGTAACGCTCAAAGGTAGGGGTTGTTGATGTTAAGTTTGTGCTAGACCGAGAGTAGGTATTAGTTGGTTGGTCTGTGGTTGGTGGTTCACTAAATTTGGTGCTAAGAGAGTTCATTTTGCAAACGTGAAGTCTGGAGCAAAGACGTTAGGTGAACAAGTTCGAAAGTCTAAACCATTCAGGGGATTCGGTGATAGTGGGAGCACGCGACGTGTTTCGAGTACAGTTACAAAGAACCGTTGGGTTTTAAAGACTAGGGCTAAAAAATTCTCTCCTGGTGATTGTTTGCTGAATTTGGAGAGTGATAGTAATCCTTGGTGTATCTTTGAATCTGGTGGAATGTCCAAACCAGTTAAGATGGAGGATGAGTCGTTGGCGAGACTAGCCACGACTGAGTTGGAGCTCAGGGGAGCTTCAACTAGCCCTTCTGGTACTTGATGATGATGGGTCGTTGCAACTAGGAGATATGATGAAGTTTTAGCTTGTTCTTCGGGGATTGGAGGCTTGGAAGACTTTTTTAAAGATTACTGAAGTTACTAGACGACCGGGTTGCTTTGTACTTGAATGGCGGGCTAGAATTTATCGCAAAACCTTCAAGTGGGAGATTGTTGGGTTTGTGAAGGCTTTTGGGCTTAGGCCCATGTTTAGTTTTCTTCTTCATTAAGTTGTTAACCCTAATTAGTCTTTATATATACCCAATCATGTATTTGTAATCTTTGTACTGAGCAAATAAAGAATACCCAATCATGTATTTGTAATCTTTGTACTGAGCAAATAAAGAAAACCCTAGTTGCAGCCCGTGGACGTAGGTCACACCGATCGAACCACGTTAAATCCTTGCGTCGTTTATTTTCTATTCTGCGTCATAATCGTTTGTGCGTGTTCGTGTGTTGGTTCCACTGCGTCGCTTGAGTCCTAACAGAGCGTTGTTTAACATCATGAAAGAAATCGTTGCAAATGATATGATGTTGGCTCTGTCAAATATGTATGAAAAGCCTTCTGCATCTAACAAGGTGTTCTTAATGAGAAAACTATTCATAACGAGAGCGAAAGAGGGAAGCTCAGTCGCCTCTCACATTAATGATCTGAATTCTATTCTATTGAGGTTTGAATATGTGGGAACAAAATTCGATAATGAGACTCAAGCTGTGGTGTTGCATCTTTAGTGCAGGACAGTGACTATTGTTACAAGTTCTATGAGGGCTAACAAAATGACATTTGAAAAGATCCAAGGCATTATGATAGGTAAAGACACACGTCTGAAAAGTGCAAAATGTTGAATCATCGTCTGAGATGTTAAATGTTGGCAGGGGAAGGGAAAATAACCGAGGCTGTGGGAGTCGGGGAAAGAGTTCAACTCGGACTCGAAAAAATATGAGTTGGACTTGCAAAGAGGATGGATATGTTAAAAGTCAATGTCTAAACAAAAGTCTAAACACTACTACTGAGGATGCCAATAATGGTGATGAATTCTAGAGGCTGAAAACAATGTGGACTCTTGGATCATGAATTTTGGTTCTTCGTTTCACGTCGTACACAGCGGTGAAATGATGGTGAATCTGAAGATAAACCGTGTGTGTATTGAGTTAATTAAGAATTACAAAGGAGTTCTATATATAGAGTAGGATTTTACATTAAGATGCCCTCTAGAATTATAAATATTAAATACCATCTAAACATAGACTAAACATAGTCTTAACATTCCCCCGCAAGTTGAGGGCGGGGAACGACTTGCAACTTGGATCGTAAGAATAGCAATCTCTGAGAGGATAGGGGCTATGTAAAGACATCAGCAATCTGATCACTCGTGGAAATGAATTTGACGTTCACCTTGTGCCACTTGTTCATGAACAAAATGAAAATCCACCTCGACATGCTTTGTGCGGCCATGGAACACGGGATTGGCTGAGAGATACGCAACTCCTAGATTATCACACCAGAGAGTGGGTGATGACATTGTTGAGATGCCGAGTTCATGTAGAAGAGCCTTTAACCAGATCAATTTTGCCACATTGTCTGCAATGGCCTTATATTCCGATTCTGTTGACGATAGTGAGTCGGGTCCAAGAGAAGGGGCTATCATCATTAGTTAATATCTAAGAAGTGTTCATCGGAGAAGAAACAGGTTTGCAGTCATCTATGGAGTGTGTCCAGGATGTATTTTTGTTGAGAAAGTAAGAGATTGCATCCCTGGTGTAAGACCTCAATGCCCAAGAAATAGTGGAGTTTGCCAAGGTCCTTCATAGCAAAGTTGAGCCCAAGTGGTTAATGACATTAGCAACTACGGTGTCGTCGTTGTCGGTGATGATAATATCATCAACATAGACAAGGGCATAGGGCATAGACTAGTGTGCCACCCGATTTGAGAATGAACAAGGATGGATCAGTTTTGGACCCGACAAAGCCCAGTCGCTAAAGTGTTGTTGACAATTTGTTGAACCATGCTCGAGGGGCTTGTTTCAGCCCATATAGGGACTTATGAAGTAGGCAAACATGACCCTGTTTAGTTGGGTCTCTAAATCCATGGGGTTGTTTCATGTAATGACTTCCTCCATGTCACCATGTAGAAAAGCATTTTGAACATCTAATTGGTGAAGGGACCACTTATTAGTAACAACAAGGGACAAAACAATCCGGATAGTAGTAGCTTTAATGACAGGACTGAACGTCTCATGATAATCCATCCCATGTTGTTAGGTGAATCCCTTGGCGACGAGGCGAGCTTTGTAGCGAAGAAGGTTGCCTTGAGGATCCTTCTTTAATTTGTATAGCCACTTGCAATCAACAACATTAGTGTTGTGAACAGGAGGGACTAAAGACCATGTTCCATTCTTATGCAGCGCGTCAAACTCCTCGGTCATGGCTTGACGCCACTCCGGAGACTTGTTGGCAACAATGAAAAAGGTTGGTTCAGTGAGGGGTACGAGAGTGGTGGATGTGGAATAAGCAGCCGAGTTGTAGGGATTAGTTTGTTTTGGATTAGGACAAAGGTTAGGTGGGCGAGGGCGGGATGGAGGAGTGGCCAGAGGAATAATAGACGAAGAGGGTGAGGGGTTAGAGGTGGTTGGAGTGGGAGAGTCAGGTGAATTGGACGGTTGTGATGGGTTAGACGGGGTAGGGAGGTTGGGTTGAGTAGAGTGCTGAGATGAAGGTTGTGATTGATTGGGTGGGGAGGATATGAAAGTAGGAAGTGGAGAGGGGTAGGTCGAAGTGTAAGGAGACTATAGGTGTGATGGTGGGGATTTAGGGAAGATTTTGAATGGAAAGACATGTTCGTGGAAGCGTACATGTCTGGCAACATAGACTCGTTCAGATTGTGTGTCAAAGCACAGATACCCATGATGAAAAAGACTAGCCAAGAAACACACAAGGTGTAGTACGGAAGTCCATTTTATGTCGATTGTATAGGCGGAGGTGAGGGAAGCACTCACAGCCAAAGACAAGTAGAAAGTAGTTGGGTCTACGATTGAAGACATGTTGAAATCAAGATTTGTTGGAAGAGATGCATGAGGGCAGCCGATTAATAAGATAAACAACTGTGTGAGATGCATAGTTCCAAAATCGACGTGGGAGATTAGACTGGGCAAGAAGGGTGAGGCCGGTTTCCACCACATGTCTATGACGATGCTTCACAAAGCCATTTTGTTTGCTAGTGTGTGGACAAGAGCGCCGATGAATGATGCCAAGAGAGGTGAAGAAGGGAGACAAATTTCGAAACTCACCTCCCCATTCAGTTTGTACACTTTATTTTGGAATTAAATTGCCTTTCTACCATGGTAACAAAAATTTTAAAATTAGAATAAACATCAGATTTGTTTGCCAATGGATAGAACCACATATAACGAGTGTGATGGTCAACACACAACATCAAAAACCGAAATCCATCAATAGAAAGGGTGGGTGAAGGTCCCCAAACATCACAATATATTAAGTCTAAAATTTTATTACTTCGAAAATTGGAAGACAATGACAATTTTGAAGACTTTCCCAACTAACAAGCAGTACATAAAGAGGAAAATAATTAAGTAGATAATGGTAAAGAACAAGTAGAAATAATTGTTTTAAAGACACGATCATGGGGATGGCCCAAACGTTGGTGCCAAATGAAGGATGATGCTTTGATGGCTGAAAATGCAAGCTTCGGGTGTGACTTGAAGTGAGGAAGGCGGATGGAGTAGAGACCATTGTCACTTGGACCCATAAGGAGGGTAGTGAGTGTAGACTCGTCCTTCACAACAAAAAAAGAAGAGTGAAACTCAAAGAAAACATTATTGTCTAAACAAAATTGTTGGACAGACTGTGTTTAAAAAAGCGCTCTGAGGCGCCGATTAAAGCGCGAGGCGCTAGAGGGGTTTGAGATAGCGCTTCGTTTCACCGAGGCGCCAGTTATACAAGAAGCGCCCTGAAGCGGTATTTCATGTATGTTGGGTCTAAAACAGGCCTGGTTAAGTGTATATTAGGCTTTTTATTTATATCAATTTCTGGCCCATCTCTTTACTTCAACAAAATTAGACAAAATTAGATTAAAACCCTAACTCATCATCGTTCTTAGCCCCATCGCCATTCACACACATCACCAGCAATTGCAGCCCTTCGGTTCTTACTCCAGCCCTTCGGTTCTTACTCCAATTGCAGCCCTTCGGTCTCTCCAGCAGCCATCAACAATTCGACATTCAGCTCGACAAGTCGACAGCTCCAATTGCAGCGCAGCGAGCACTGAGTAAAACATTATGTTGACAAG
The DNA here is from genome assembly GCA_018326385.1 of Flaveria bidentis. NCBI lineage: Eukaryota > Viridiplantae > Streptophyta > Magnoliopsida > Asterales > Asteraceae > Flaveria > Flaveria bidentis. Next base: position 11,504 of record BJCM01210109.1, on the reverse strand, counting down.
TCGACAGCCAATTCAGCTCGACAAGCAGCCTTCGTTCCTGACTTGTCGTCTTTTATTTTTGTTTAGAAAGCATAATGGATTCAGGTTCAGGCAAGTCTAATAGCTTTGGAATAAATTCAAGTGACCCGTCTAGAAAATATGGAACTCAAGATCCTAAAAATAGGTCAAATATTTCTTGTAATTTTTGCGGGAAAATGTGCACAGGAGGGGTTTTTCGACTGAAACAACATCTTGTGGGAGGTTTTAAGAATATTGTTGATTCCAAAGTGCCCGGTGCATGTACGGGAGGGAGGTACTTGACTTTATGCAAAAAAAAGAAAAAGCAAAGGTGGAAAATATTATGAACTCAAGGATGCGAGGTAATATATATGATCTTGATGATGATGATGATGATGTTGAAGAGTGTGATGAAATGGCACCCACCGCCACCGATAGTAGTAAGGTAAAGCCTAGAGTAAAAGGTCCTATGGATATGTTTTTTAGTCAAACTAGAAAGGATGTGGGTGGAAGGCAACAAACAATCAATGAAGTTAAGGCGTGTAAAGAGTTGGCAAAATGGTTTTATGATACGGGCATGCCTTTCCATGCGGCTAACTATGATAGTTTTCAAAAAGCAATTGAAGCTGTTGGACAATTTGGCCCCGGATTGAAAGCACCAAGTATGTATGAGTTGAGAGTTCCTTTGCTAAATGATGAAGTAAATGAAATTGACATCATCATGGATGAGCACAAGAAAGTATGGTAAGACAAAGGTTGTTCAATTCTTTCCGATGGATGGCGTGATTCGGTGGTTCAAAAGGACATTATAAATTTTGTTGTAAACTCTCCAAGAGGTTGAGTGTTTATCAAATCAATTGATGTTTCAAATGTCACCAAAAATGCTGATTTTTTGTTCAAGCTTCTTGATGTAATGGTTGAGGAGGTAGGAGAAAAGAATGTAGTTCAAGTTGTCACGGATAACGCATCGGCTTATGTCAAGGCGGGTAAGAGTTGCAACTTTAAAAAATTTAATCTTATTCGCACCAATTATGAAGTATCTTATCATTTAAAAAATGACATGTTATTATAATACTTTTCAGGAAAATTGCTAGAAGAGAGAAGAAAACATCTTTTTTGTACTCCGTGTGCGGCACATTGCCTATATCTTATGCTAGAGGATATCGGTAAGGAGATATCGAAAGTGAAAAGTTGCTTAAAGGATGCGATGTTTGCAAATGGATATATATACAACTTTGTAGGTTTGGTGAACTTGATGCGGAAGTTCACAAATCAGAAAAATTTGCATAGGCCTGCAGTGACAAGATTTGCTACCTCATTTATTACTCTTTTGCAATTTCATAAACAAAAGAACTTGAGAAAAATGGTCATTTCCCAAGAATGGATGGATTCAAAATGGTCGAAGGATGCAAAGGGAAAAAAAGTGGAATCTATTTTTTTGCAAGAATCATTTTGGAGAAACATTTTATATGCCTTAAAGTTAACGGGTCGTCTTCTTAGTGTTCTTCGGTTAGTTGACGGTGAAAGAAAGCCGGCCATGGGTTACATTTATGAGGCCATTGAGAGGGCTAAAGAGACTATCAAGAAGAGTTTTAACAACAAAGATGTGTTCTATGCTAGTACCTTTGAGATTATTGATAAAAGATGGGAATGCCAACTTCATCGACCATTGCATGCCGCGGGGCATTTTCTAAACCCAGCCGTCTTTTATGATGCCCCAAAACGTATATTAAAAGATGAGGAAGTATTATCGGGTTTATATGCTTGCATTACTAAGTTGTCTCCAAATGAAGAAGTCATTGACTTGATTAATGATCAACTTACTACATATCAAAACGCCGATGGGGTTTTCGGTTATTCAGGGGCAATTAGAGTAAGGAAGAAAAAATCTCCCGGTAATTTATTTATTTTTACCTCCATATCCGGTTTCTACCTTGTTATAGTTACTTGTTATAGTTACTTGTTATATTTAATTAATAATTTAGGAGTATATATTCACTATTTAATTTTGTTATTTTAGCGGAGTGGTGGCAATCATATGGAGCTTCGACTCCTGAATTGCAAGATTTTGTTGTACGAGTTCTTAGCCTCACTTGTAGTGCTAGTGGTTGTGAAAGAAATTGGGGAGTTTTTCAACACATTCACACAAAAAAGAGAAACAGATTGGCACAAAATAGATTGAATGACATGGTGTACGTGAAATTTAATCGTCCTTTGGAACGGCGGTATAAAATTGAAGGAACCACCAATGATCCAATCATGTTAAATGAGATTGATGACTGCAATGAATGGTTGATGGGAAGAATGGACGATGAAAGTGATGATGATGATGATTTGGTATTTGTTGGTGAGGATTTGACATATGGTCAAGTAGGTAGAGCTAGAGGGGTACATGAGCCTTTTTATGCGACAAGAGCGTCAAGAGTTAGAGGAAACGATGAAGGGGGCCGGTCCATCAAGAAAGGAAAAGGGGAAACAGTTATATGATGAAGATGAAATTGAAGAAGATATCGGATTAAGTGTTGTTGATCTTGAGGGAGATGAGGCTTGGGTTGTTGATGAATGATTGATTTCAATTTTCAAACACTTATTTATGTTTTTAAAGTTGTTGGTTGTTGAATGAATGATTTGAGACAATTATTTATCTTTTTAAAGATGTTTAATTATGTTCTAAACTTTAAATTATAAGTATGTTTTATGTTTATGATTATGAAGTGAAATGTGTCATGCATAATATAATTATTTATTATTATTTTTAGTTTTAGCGCCTCGCATACGTGAAGCCCTCGCCTCGCGCTTGAGGCGTGGCGCCTCGAAATTTGGTACCTAAACGCTTCGGAGTGCCTCGCGCTTTTTTAAACCAAGTGGACAGATAGCAGATTCTTTTGAATTTCGGGTACATGGAGAACATTAGAGAGATTAAGGTTTTGTGAGATAAGTGTATTTTGGATAAGCCAATGTGATTGTGTTTGTGTGTCAATCTACACCCGGATCCCTAATAAGTGGTATCAGAGCTAAGGCTCGTCACACAAGGGAGAAACACAACGTGAGAGAAAGAGGTTGTTGATCTAGGGTTTTTTTGTGTCGGCAGGTAGTCGTCATAATCCAGCGATCGACCAAACGTCACAAAAGTTACCAAGATCTAAAGTCATGAAATCTCAAGTGCATTGTTAAACTCGTTTATTTACTATTTTTGAGACTCTGTAAAAAAGAGTAGTGTTCAATATAACAACACTTTCAATCTTGACTCGATTAGTGAGCAAATTGTAGTTTGAGATAATGACTGAGAGCGGAAAACTTCAGATTGAGAAGTTTAATGGAAACGATTTTGGTTGGTGGAAAATGCACATGGAGGATTTGCTTGTTTAAAAGGACTTAGATGTTGTTTTGGGTGATAAACCAAAAAAGATGGAAGCAACTGAGCGAGAAACTTTAGATAAAAAGGCCACGGCGGTTATCATGTCATCGCTGACAAAGAATGTTGCGTACAACATTCTGAAGGAAACTACAACAAAAGGTATCATGGATGCGTTATCTAATATGTACGAGAAGCCTTCGGCAGCAAATAAAGTTTTCTTGATTCGAGAGCTACTTAATACAAAGATGAAAGAGGGAAGTTCAGTTTTAATGCACATCAACAACTTGAACTCTATTTTGTCAAGACTTGGGTTAGTTGGCATCAATTTCGAGGATGAGGTTCAAGCTCTACTACTATTATCATCATTGCCTGATAGCTGGGCTAGTACTGTTACAGCGATTACTAGTTCCACCAACGTGTTCACTTTAAAAGGGATTCCGGATATTATTATGGGCGAAGACATCAGACGAAGAAATTCAGGTGAATCATCAAGTGAATTACTAAATGTTGGTAGAGAAAGAAAGAATAACAGAGATAATGGAAGCAAGAACAGAAAAAGGAGTCAGTCTAGAGCTCTAAATGATGTGACTTGTTGGAACTGTAAACAAGTGGGACATTTCAGGAATCAATGTCCGGGTGATCAGAAAAAAGTTAACACCACAACAGACTACTCAAATGTTGATGTTTTAATATGTAGCGTGGATTCCTGGGTCATGGATTCTGGAGCTTCATTTCATGCTACCCACAGCAGCGAAGCATTGAAGAACCTAAAAGAGGGTGATTTTGGTAAGGTAAGACTAGCAAACAATGATGTTCTTGATGTTACGGGCATGGGTGACATGGATTTAATTACTTCAGCTAGTTCATGGACTTTGAAAGATGTCAGGATGATTCCTGGCTTGAAGAAACAGTTGAAATCTGTCGGTCAGTTGGATGAACAGGGACATGAGGTTAAGTTCGGGAATAAGCAGTGGAAAGTTGTTAAAAGAATCTTGACATTGCTCGTGGTAAGAAAATGGGTTCATTGTATATGATCAGTTTACCGCCTGAAGGAAGTGACGTTCTAGTTCAGAAGAAGACTGAAGTCCAATTCATAGAATCTTGTGGGCAAAAGAAGGTTTGCTTTGCAAGTAAGAAACCTAGAGTCACAAGAAAGATTCAAAGTGAATGTGCATGGAAGAGTACAGGAAAACCAGTTAATGGATTTCGTGGCAGGAGGATCACTAGTTGTGCTTCAGTTACAGTTCCTAAACGACAGTAGGTTAAAAGAACTAATATTCCATCTGATAAAATCTCTCTAGAGGATTACTTGCTAAATATGGAGAGTGTTTGTTCTCAAGATGTTCCAGGATCCGGTAGTTTGTTTTAGTGGGAGCGGTAGGGACGGAGAACAGGTCAGGGGCAGATACAGTTGTGACTAATGTGTTGAAGCTCAAGGGAGCTTCAACGGGACTTCAGGTTAACTGATGAGAAGGTTGCTGCAACCAGGTTGACGAGGAAGATTACAAGAGGTACAAGTGTTCACATCATAAGGTAGTTTGAAGATGATCAAGCCTCCAAATGGGAGATTGTTGGGTTTGTGGTGTCTTGATTTGGGCTTGAGTTAAAAGAAAACTTAGCGGCAGATTAACTAAACTAAAGACTTGTCTTGTTTTTTATTTAATTTCAACCCATTAGGGTTTTCTTGGGGATTAAGTTGTAAACCCTAATTTTCTCTATTTATATTGTATCATTGTTACTTGTAATCCCTCACGAGTAGGCAAAAAGCAATAAAAGTATTATCCTAGTAGCAACCCGTGGACGTAGGTCACATCGACCGAACCACGTTAAATCTCGTGTGTTCATCTTTGTTATTATTTTCTCTCGTAGTATGATTGTGTTTGTGTGTCGATATACACTCAGATCCCTAACAAAGGGACCACTGCAACTAGGGGATTTGGATTGAAATCTTAGCTTGTTCTTTGGAATTGAAGGCTTAGAGGATTTCTGTTATTTAAAGATCATTGATAATACTAGATGACAGGGTTCTTTTGTACTTAGATGACTAGCTGGAGTATTCGCAAGGCATTCAAGTGAGAGATTGTTAAGATGTGAAGGACCTTGGGCTTTTGGATGGAGTTATGGGTTTGGCCCATTGAAGCTTCTTAAAACCCTAATTATCTATATATAGAGCTATGTAATTGTATTGTAATCTTATCCCTTGAGTTTTGATAAAAATAACCTAGTTGCAGAGAGTGGACGAAGGTCATCTTGACCGAACCACTATAATTCTCATGTTGTTATTGCTTTAGTGGGTGTGCGTGCAATTGTGTGTGTTTTCATTGCATAAGATACCTAACAGATAACGAAAGAGAGGGCAGGAGAGAACCCTAGGCTCTGATACTAAGTAAAACTAGGAATGATTATATTACTGACAAAGATCAGTCATATAGAACAATACATAAGATATTTAGGTCGGGTGATATATGTTATAGGGTCGAGCCTAATCATCACTGAGAATATCGACTAATACATATCAAACAACATAAATCACTATTGATTTTTAAAAGACAAAATCTTGAAAAGCTAAAATGTTATTAGTTAACATGGTCGCCTTATAAAAAAAATCCAAGGGCATTTTTGGCATCCGCCATGTTCATATTGGAAAGAAATGGTATTAACTGAAGTAGATAGAATGCTACCAATGAATTCCTTTCTTTATAAGGAGACATCGATGAAAAAAAATAAAATATAATTCGTGAAGTGCCAAAATGTCAAAGGTTAAAACCTTACATGATAGTTACTTATAAGAAAAAACAAAAGAAAACTCATAAGAGCATTTTTATCATTTAGTGTACATAATTACATGGCCTCTACATTCATTATCCCTTTTTATACAAGAAAATGGCATCACCTACTTTATATGCCATATATACCAGATTTCACTTAATAAAACTATATATGCCATATATATATATATATATATATATATATATATATATATATATATATATATATGATTTCATTTAATACCTACTTTATATATCATATACGTCTAATTTCAATTGATACCGATTTTAGCCAAAAACACGTTGGATGAAAAAATGCCCTTATGTTTTTTTAAAAGACTTAACCTTTGATATAGGGTCAACATGTTACATATAAAAACTACATTTCAAAAAAACAACTCGGTCTTAGGCTTTTTTATTGTGAAGAATGGAACTAGCTACTTTATACCAAAAACATGTAGGATGACAAAATGCCCTTAAAACCTTTCAAAACATTAACATACTTTCAATGGAATGTAAACATGTTCTAGGTCAAAATCGTCATCCTTTTAAACAATGAAAGCACATAATACTTAAGTAACCTCCACATACATTATATCATTTTTTGCAGAAAAATGGCCCTAGCTTACCACGTGTATCTTCTTGCGTATTATTGTCATTCAAACCCAATTCAGCAAGCACTGCCTCAAGTTCTGCAAGCTCCTTTTTCTTCAATTCTTTCTTTGAAAGCTGTCTGTCGGCTTCTTTTGGCAGCAAAACTTCAGAGGGCTTTTCAATAGCAGGCTCCTTTTCTGCTGGTGGTTCTTGTTCATGATCATTTTCATCATCATTTTCATCGTCGATTTCATCAAGGCCTTCATCTTCACTTTCGCTCTCCTGAAAAAAATAAATTTAAAAAAGAAAAAGATTAATAAATGATATTTGCAAGACATACAAGAAACAGTATACAAAGAATTCCTGGTGAAACCGAAAGGACTATTTGATCAAACAAACATAATCCTTGGAAGCAGAATTACAGTGAAAAGACTCTTAAAAAGCTTAAAATATTATGGGAGAAAAATAAGGAACATTTACCCCTAAGCGGTCGGTCATTGTTGGGTGGTATATTTTTAGGACATGTCAAAATGGATTTAAGTGGGGACCCTTTTTGTCATTTCTTTAAAAACAATAAATATTAAAATATCAAAACAATGATATCGTTTTCCCATCAACACTTTTTTTATCTTCTTTAATTTCATACATAACAAGGATACTGAATAATAAAAATACTATTATAGAAAATATTAATCCAAATTTTACCAAAGTTCCAACATTTTATTAAATTTCATGAACTACTAATATAAATATTACAAAACTAGTTCATAAATTCCATAGTCTACTGTAAAGCTACAGGAAAGAAGTTGCTTTATTGGCAGCTAGTTTTTCATATAGAAGTGAAGTATGTGGGCTCACATGCAATCTTACAGTACATATTGGTATCCCAATGCAGTACAGAAAGCATACACCTTAAGAAAAGAGACAGCAACATCAGATGTAATAAGCTTCTATCAAATACTGGTATAAGAACACACCATACCAGAATAAATGCTCTCAAGAGTTTCATCCTTCAAAACGAAAATCAGATCATGCAACATCGTAAATCTAGCGAATCCATAGTTAACCATTAATTACGTGAAGTAGAAATTATTGATATGTTTGTTCTAGTTAATGCTACGGATTAAGTCAGCTAACAGAAAAAAAAATACTTTAAAATCATTTAGATGTCATGAAAGTTTTTAAAATAAAATAAAAAGTAGGAAATCCTTCATTTCGATTTAAGATTGTAAATAATCTACCTAATCCACAGACAACCATTAAATGCACAAATTAGGAATTGAAGATTGTTAGTTAAATGTTAGATATTAAACTACAAATAGGACATGTAACTTAAACATCATTGAATGCACAAATTAGGAATTGAAGATTGTTAGTTAAATGTTAGATATTAAACTACAAATAGGACATGTAACTTAAACATCATTGAATGCACAAATTAGGAATTGAAGATTGTTAGTTAAATGTTAGATATTAAACTACAAATAGGACATGTAACTTAAACATCATTGAATGCACAAATTAGGAATTGAAGATTGTTAGTTAAATGTTAGATATTAAACTACAAATAGGACATGTAACTTAAACATCATTGTCACGGAAGTTTTAAGGAACAATTGAAAAGGATGATTCCTTCATTTTTATTTGAGATTATTAGTAACATATCTACCTAATCCATATAGAACCATTGAATGCACAAAGTAGAAATTATAGATTGTTCATTCTCGTTAAATGCTATAGATTAAACCAGGAAATGTATAATTTAACAATGAAATCATTGAGATGTAAAATACGACATACAAGTCCTTTATTTTGATTTAAGATTGTTCATAATAAATCAACCTAATCCAAAGAGAACTAGATGCACAAATTTAAGATTTTTCATAATAAATCAGCCTAATCTATAGAGAACAACTAGACAAGGGCGGAGCTTCATTAGGGCCGGAGGGGGCCACCACCCCTCCCTCTTTTTTTGGTTAGTAGTGTTAAATTCAGGACCGGTAGTGTTAATATTTTATCTGGTAGTATAAATTTCTTTTATATATATTGAGTTCGCCCCCATAAAAAAATTTCTTTCGCCCCCATAAAAAAATTTCTTTCGCCCCACCCAGTTCAAGCTCCAAAACTGCAACTGGATGCACAAAGTAGGAATTGAAGATTGTTCATAAATCAACCTAAACCAGCAAATAAAACATTTAACTCTGAAATCATTAAGATGTCATGAAAGTTTTAAGAAACAAATAAATATTAAGAGTCCTTCATTTTGATTAAGTGCCAGAAATTTTGGAAGAACCCTAAGAAAACGGTCCATCTTAGCAATGATGTACTCATGTACTTTCCAAGTAGCACACTACCACATATAGTAACATGCACTTATCTCTCGACAATTAACTGAAACAATGTAAACTACCATGCAAAAATTTCTTTACCTTAGAAATAATCAAAGAAAGTAAGTTGCAAAGATATTGCCTGGACTTGTAAAGTAAAATCTACCACTACTATTTTACCCCATGCAGATTTGCACTAATGTGTATATACAAGCTTCATCATACTGCAACTAGGTATGTTGACGTGATTTTGCCCATATTAGACCACTAGCCTTGTCACCAGTCTAGGTTTTAAAGAATTCCCTTACCAATCTGGTCAAATTAGTAAACTTGTCCGATCAAGGGTCAAGCCAACCAAACCATCCAACGGCTAGGGCTATATTTTAAAATTTTGCGTTCAGGTTTTTCACATATAGAAACAAAATATAACTAAAAAGCCATTTAAGATTTTCAAACCACTCAAAGTTCTCTTGTGTGAGTGATTTAATATGTTTTGGCCGGACCATGCACACCCGTAAATGCATTCAGACTTATTAACATGTCCCAAATTCCAATCATGGTGAATAATTAAGAGCATCAAATGTAATTATGTAATGTAATCCCATAATGCAAGATTGAACAGGATAATTGCAATCAAATCATTTAATCGTCATAAAAGTCCAATGTTTGGTATTGCAATATTGCTTTAAACAACTTATCTGCTTACTTCTTAATAGAAAAAATACACGTTTGAGTGTTTGGATGAATAAAATTTCTTTTCCTTATTTTAGAATTTTAGGGTGAATAAGATGTTGGTTCTGGATAAGTTGTTTGAGTCTTTGAGATTGCTTTATATTACACCGAATATTCTTGGTAGATTCAAAATTATTAGTTCACCAATACGGTAAAGAAACAAGCTAATTATCTACTTCTGCTTAATTAAGCAGCCCCCCTGAATCACCCTCTAACTATAATCTAGTTAATCAACATAAAAACCTGTAGAAACAAATGCAGCAAAATTGAATAAACAACACATTTCGGGTTTCCTCACCTCAACAGGAGTCTCACTTCCTTTCACCTTATCTTCCTGCTCACCACCACCGCCCCAAACCGACTGCGGCGGAGCAGTGGTCGCATAGTAATCGTCATCATCTTCATCATCCACATCCGCCCAAGATTTCACCGTCAATGGCGCTGGAGCCCAAAAAACCTGCTCCTTCGCCCCTTCACGCTCCTTATCTTGCCCCTTTTTCGAACTACCCCCTTTATCCGACTTCTTCTTCTTCTTCAAGCTTCCAAGAGCAGCAAAAACATTCGTACTACTAATCGCTACAGAATCCTCCTTCCGATACAAACCTCCAGCCATTTTCCCCCAAATAAACTCAAATACGCTTCAAAACCTTAATAACAAACCGAATTTCAACCTTTCGAAAACTAGGGTTTTTAGTTCAAAAATGTATATACAGTTATACACACACAAAACTGAACCTGAAGGTGTAATTTCAACGAATTATTCAGTTGTACTAACAAAAACGAAATGAGTATCGGTGATATCAAAATCCGAAAACGAACACCAGCGAACCAATTTATGGATAAGATTAACACAGAACGAATACGAAAGAATACGATTAACAACAGCAAACAACAAAATTGATGTTAAGAACAAGAATTAGGATCCGATTAACGGTAAAAACAGTAATCTGAAGGGAACAAAACCGATGATCTCTTCTACCGTTACAAATCGATTACTGTTATGTGATGGATTGATGATACGAACTGGTGATTGTTTTGGGAGAATTTGATAGTGAAGATGGTGTGTGATGAAGATTTAGGGTTTCGGATGAAGATGAGCTGTTGTTGCTGACTTGCTGGTGGTGGTAATGAAATGGAGGTGTGATTGCGTGTGTTTAAGTTTTATTGTGGTGTGTTTTTGTTATGTGTTTTCACTCGGGTTTCTCTTTTACGGTGTGTGTAAATCTCGACCGTTCGTTTGGTATAACGACTAAGAGTGAGTGGATCTTGAACCGTTGGTTGGTAGCCCAGAGCATCATGTGAAGGAGATGAGGATCCAAATTCAATTACGTATAAGTAGTTTGTTTACATGTCGCGACGATGACATATGTGACGTAATAAATTATAAACTATAATTTATCTGACTCGTTCTTAAAATAAATTTATGTCAAATCATAGAGTATATTGAATTTATACCATTAAATAAAAGTGCATTATACTTGACAGGACTTCATTACGTTGAAAATTAAAACGTAAACCAACTCAAACGTACATAATGCTAAATCAATATTTCAGATTCATTGAGCTTGGATCTTAGGATTCATCTCGTTCAGATCTAGAAATCAAAATTAAGATGGGTGGACGTGTGTGAATCAAAAAACAAAAAGATGGATAATAATGATGTTATGATTTCATTGATGTTGATAAACAAGTTATAATGAGAATCATAGATGGCTGGTGAAATCAAAC
>BJCM01210106.1:0-20312 GCA_018326385.1 Flaveria bidentis | reverse complement strand
CTGCTTTGTAGTAACTGATGATTACTCAAGATTCTCTTGGGTGATGTTTCTAAAAGCCAAGTTAGAGACTTTTGAATCATTCAAGCATCTAGTCACTACATTGGAATCACTCTACAACCTAAAAGTACAAAAAATTCGATCAGATAATGGAAAAGAGTTCAATAATCAGTGGATGGATGCATTCTGCCAAGAGAAAGGAATTTTTCATCAATTTACTTTTGCGTACACTCCACAAACGAATGGGGTTACTGAAAGAAAGAATCGGAGCTTGATAGAGATAGCAAGGACAATGTTAGCCGACTCTAAACTGCCTATTCAATTCTGGAATGAGGCAGTATCTAATGCATGCTACATTCTCAATCGAGTCTTAGTGGTCAAACTTCATGGAATAACATGTTATGAATTGCTCCAGCAACGTAAACCCAACTTGGAGTATCTAGAACCATTTGGAGCACCGTGCATGTTGTTAAATAAAACTCAGACTGGGAAGTCTTGTGAGAAGGCAGAAGAAGATATCTTTCTCGGATATAGCATACAAGACAAGAGAGTTTATAACAACTCAACGGGTCAGGTAGCAGTGTGGTGCAATATTGATGTCCAAAGATACACCACCCCCTCCTAGCTAAAGACCTTCCTTCTTTGACTATGATGGATTTTTCAAGTCCTTCAATCTACCTCCTTCTCATCCTGGTGATTAATTATCTGCTCGAATGATGTACGATGTTCTGAATACTCCTACACTAGACTCGACATCATCGGTTCCATTAGACGATACTTCTAGCCCTTCAGGGGGAGAGCTTGAGGTAAGTGAGTCTTCCTCTGATGATGAAGTAGTTGAAACTGCAAATGTAGACCAGGAGGAACAAGTTCCCACTATCAAAAGTACACAAACATCTGATCTTGATGCCTTTGGAACTTCTGAACCCCATACTTCAATAGCCATAGAAACTGAACCTGGGATTCAAAATCTAGACAATGAGGTAGCTGTTCCCACCACTCCCAGAACTCGAGTTAATATGTATCATCACCTGGACAACATCATCTGGGATATTCTATCTGGAGTTTAGACACGAAATAAGCTATACTCAGCTGATTATGCCGCAATCATGGATAAAGGATATCTACACGATAGTGCTTATCGATGTTTTGTGTCTCAATTTAAGGAAAAATATGTAAGTGAAGCTTTAAATGATGAAGCATGGGTTAGTGCTATGCAAGAAGAACTCCTTTAGTTCAAGAAGTTAGGAGTATGGAATCTTGTGGACAGACCAAAAGGTGCAAAGGTGATTGGCACTAAATAGGTTCTTGAGTGTAAGAAAGATGACCAAGGGGTTATAATCAGAAACAAGGCCCGACTTGTTGTTCAAGGGTTTAGACAAGTCGAAGGCATATGACTACAATGAAGTGTTTGCACTGTGGCAAGAATGGAAGCAATTCGTATCTTCTTAGCCTATGCATCCTACATGAAGATCAAAGTTTATCAATTGGATGTGAAAAGTGCATTCCTTCATGGTGAAATCCGTGAAATGGTGTACGTCAGTCAGCCCGAAGGATTTAAGGATCCTTATCATCGGGATAGAGTTTATAAACTAGACAAGGCTCTTTACAGGCTTCATCAATCCCCTCGAGCCTGGTATGAGAAACTCTCTACTCACCTGGTGTAACATGGTTTTGGTAGAAGGGTTATTGACTGCACGTTGTTCATCAAAGAGAAAAATGGTGATTTACTACTGGTCCAGATATATGTGGATGACATAATCTACGGTTCCAAAAATGAAGAATTGTGTCAAGAATTCAACTCAATGATGAAAGCTGAGTTTGAAATGAGTGTCATGGGAGAGATGAAGTTTTTTATTGGGTTACAACACCAAATGGAATCTTCCTTCATCAATTCAAATATGTAGGAGATATCCTTAGTCAGTTCGACATGGAGAATGCAACGGTTGCTGGGACTCTACTTGCAACGAACCACGATGTGGCACCTGATGAAAATGGTGATCTCGCTGATGCCACTATGTATCGAGGATTGATCGGATCTCTGATGTACCTCACAGCCTCTCGTCCTGATATTATGTACGCCACGTGTCTCTATTTCAGATATTAGGCTAAACCAAAAGTGAATCGTCTAATTAGGGTAAAAAGGATCTTTCGTTATCTGAAGGGTACTCCAACACTCAGGTTGTGGTATCCTTATGATGATGAATTTGAGCTTACATCGTATAGTGACTCGGACTATAGTGGTTGCAAAGATGAATTACAAGTCAACATCAGCGGGATGTCAGTTCTTTGGAAGACGATTAGTCACCTGGCAGTGTAAGAAGCAGACATCTGTTGCCCTGTCAACATGTGAAGCTAAAGAACATGGAAAAACTATTAAGCGCAATTAAGCTAATGACTAATGTTGTTGGTGCGTTATGTGCAAAAGAAAAGAATGCTCTAACAAGAAGATAGGTTGTGTAACTCTCTGTTGTGCGATGACACTGACATAAGGATAAGCATAACCTAAATATTCTAGAATTCATTGTTGTTTGTGCCTCTCTGTTGTGCGAGGGCATTGACCTGAGGCTTGGCATCTCTTTGAAAGCTCTTAGAATAATTTTTTCTTGTCAAATACCCGTAGACCTCTCAACAATCTCCTGAGGAATATTGATTACTATATAAGTGTGGGATCCACAAATGCTTGTTGAAATAATATAACCTAACTTATCACCAATATGAGTCAAAAATCTATGTATGGATTTAAGTGGACAAATATACTAACAATCACCATGGCTGCAACTCTCGTCAGTCAAAATCACTGTGTGCATCTTATAGCTTTAGTATGATTTCTTAAAAGTGCTATTGACTCTCAGACAAATAAGAATCTAGTATCCAAATACATTTAAAAGGGACCCAAATGATTATGATATACTTGTATGATTCCAAATAAATCTTTCTAGAAATGATAAAAATTAATTGAAGCTGTTCTACTCAGGAAGAAAAATCGGTTAGATGATTTCTAAAAGGTCTCATTCCACCTCAAACCAAAAACACAAAAATATATCTTGTTTTGTTTTAATTCAAGTTGTTTTCTGTTTTTGTTATCTTCTTTGCGTCAATATTGGACTATATAACTAGATGACCTCTGTGAATCACAAATTAAAAGGATCACGTCTGAGGTGACCAATTGGCTTTCAATTAAAAAGGATCATGTTTGAGGTGATCAAAAGATTTTCTGTTAAAAAGGTCATGTCTGAGATGATCATTGGTCATAATGTTATATATCAAAAGTTAACTTTTGAGTGTATGGAAATGTATGAAGTCAAACTCATAAGTATGAGCCAATCACACGATTGAATCATAAGTATGAGCCAATCGCACGATTGAATCATAAGTATGAGCCAATCTCACGCTTGAATAATAAGTATGAGCCAATCACACGATTGGACCATGAGTATGGGTCAACTATGCGATTGGATCACAAAAATGATCCAATCGTACGAATGGATGAAGGAGTCTGAGTCAGTCGCACGACTGAACCCTAGTCGCACGAATGAATCATGCGTATGGGTCCAGTCGCACGACTTAAACTTAAAACAGTATAAAAAGGGGTCAGTTAGTCGTATTCCTTACCACCCTTCAAAACTCTAAAAAAACCGCCGAATACACATACCCTCTGTCAAAATTCGATTATTGTGATTACTTTCTGATTGTCATCCTAACTGATTTCCCATTCATCTCAGGTACTTTGAAACTAAAATCTGATCAAATGAATGGATTAATCGAACCCACAATGACCAAAATGATTAAAATCAAGAACCGGGACAATACCTTAAAATAGACCACTTAAATGGACATAAACATTGATGTAAATGACTAGTGCTATTTCGGATTCCTGCGAACCTAATGAATCTAAACACGAAGTGTTTTGTAACATTTTGACAAAGATTCGATGTTATGGTGTCGAACAGAGCAAGATGCGAATAGACACGTCTCATGAACCTCAGTCACACGATTGAGCCAGACGCATGATTCAATTGCACGAGTGAATCAATCGGTGATTTAGTCGCACGACTGACTCAACCGCATGGCATAGCATACTACTAAGTTCAGTCGCAGGCTCAATCGTACTACTGAACTCAGTTGCAGGCTCAATCGTACGACTGAACTCAGTCGTATGGTTCAATCGCACGACTAATCAGTAGATCAAAATCAGCTAAAATTCATTTGTTATCTCTTATGAACAAATCTAATGTATATGTTTGTTGTGTTACAGCAATATGGCTTAGAGATAGACTATAAGCACTAAGCACAACATCTGTGCTCATCTAGATGATTCATCTCGGAACGCGCTTCTGAGTTCACCGGTATTATTGCCTTCTTACGTATATCAAGGATCTACAAGGCTATTTCTACTCCATGCACACCATACCGATCTATTCAGTAGGCTTTCTGGGAAAGTGCCATAGTGGACAGGTCTGTTGAGCCCCACTGTATCCGGAGGTCCATATTCAAATAAGATATAGAGATCAGTGAAGACGATTTGAGGAGATTCTTGGATTTGGGAGAAGATGGAGCCCATCCAACCACGCTGCATCCACTAACTGTTCGTGGTTGCTTTCTGAGGATCAAGTACACTAGTGATATCAATGCTAGCGTACTGAACAAGAGCAACATGTGCCCCTAGTTCAAGTATCTGGCACATGTGATCCTCAAGTGTATAGCCTCAAGATGTGGAGGATTTGATGAGATGTCTGACCAAATCTAGAATGCATACGTTGCACTGGTACTGAACCACCCATTCAGTTTCTCTCGCATGCTCTTCTCGTATCTGATAGAGAACATAAAGGCAAAAGTAAGGAAGGCTTCTACATGTATCCAAGGTTCTTGCAGATGATCATAGACGAGAAGCTTCCTCTGCTGCCTAAGGAGAAGGATGATGCTATTATGTTAGAGGTGATGGATGACACCACTCTGGGAAGGATAAAGGTGTACCGGGAAAAGCAGGTGAAGCCCCCGGTCAGGAGACTATTTGGCCATCTGGCCAACGAGGATTATGTGGCTCCCTCTATTAAGAAGTGGCGTCATGATGAAAGTGACTCAGACGTGGAGCCCATAGTGGTTCCTACCGATGAAGAGGACGATGATGATGACGACCTTGATGATGGTCAAGGTGGTGGAGATGCTGGCCCCAGTCAATCACGGGCCACCGACACGTCTACTATATCTCCACCACCTCCACACAGTACTTCAGCTACACCTGGTGGATCTAAGCAGGCTGCTTTCCACCAGGGTTTCTTGTTAGATGAAGAAGATGGGTCTGATGATGAGCCTCTTACCAGAAGAGTCGGGAGCCAGGTTGTGGCTACAGAGAAGGGGAAGGAGGCGGTTGGTGGAAGCCAAGTTGGCTTTAAGGGTGGTGATACTGATGTCACACATCCAACATACACACCCGACCAACCGATCTGCTCAGGGGGAGCCCCGATAGCCAAGGGTTCCAGGAAGAAGAGGATGGCCCATCCTGTTAGATCTAGGGTCAATAGATCTAGTCCATTTTGTATAGGCTTAGAACTTTAAACAATATTTGTAATGAATACTTGTAATTCATTATTATGTATGCATTAAATATATAGGTTAGGCCATATATGTGTGTTGATTTATGTATGTTTGCATGTAAAATATTATAATTGGTGAATTTCTGAAATTGACCAAGTGTAAGAAACATCTACGGATGGACATTTTGTTCTTCCGTAGATATGATTCTTACAAGCAAAATACATCCAAAGATCTTCTGCGAATAAACAACCAGCTCTGAGGATGGAAGAATGAGATTGCTTCGGAAGAACAATGTACCCTCGGAAGAACAAGACTCCTGCAGAAGAACAAATATTTACGGAAGACAATATTCCTGCAGAGTCCAAACACTTGTATAATACAAGTGTTACAAGTCAACAAGTCAACAAGGCAGTTATGCGAATCCCGAGAGATCCGGTGATTCCTTAACAGAAACAATTCGAATCCCAAGAGATCTGGTGTTTCCTTAACAGAAACACACGTTCCTATATATATGGATCCTAGGTTTCACATCAAAAGGGGACGATTTCGATGGCAAACATCCAAGCAACAAAACAACCACCACACATCATATCAAATCACACAAATCAAAACCCTAGCAGCCAGCACATCATCAAACACCTGAAATCAATATCATTCATCATTGTTTATTCATCTATAATCATTAACATGTTTTTAATGAAATACGTTTGAATCAAATATTTATCTGATCATTAATTTTGTTTCATCCATTGTGTTCATCTTATTATTTAATCATTATTGATATTGAAATTAATACAAACAATTAAACCAAATTAACGTTGATTCCGCAAACGTTGACATGACTTCAATTAACACTGATAATTCCTGATTGTGATCCTTGGATTCACAGGTGGTATCAGAGCCAAGTGCTCATTGATTTAGATCAATTGATCTATCAGTGTTAACTGTGTTTAATTGTTTACTGAATTCTTTAGATTTGTCAGTTTTTACTGATTAGATCTATTGTTTTTCTTTTAAGCAAATAGTTTTTGTGTGTGATTTGTGATTTGTCGTTCAACAAGTACATAGTTTAATAAACTTGGATCTATATTCAAATCAATTGAATAGAAAATCTTAGTTAGTGATCAACATTAAAATATTATTCATATCCATTGAACAAATTCATTAGTTAAAGTCTTAGATCTTAGCTAATCATAAGCAACTTTGGTGGATCATCTTACCAACCTCCAAAGTTGGAAACAAAAGTAGATTTTAAATCCTGGAAAATCAAGTTCAGGAATCATGTAAATTTTACAGATTCTGACTTATGGGTTTCAATAGTAGAAGGTCCTTATATTCCACCCACTCTTGGGCCGGATTATAATGACAATAATCAACCCACAAGTACAAAAGATCTGTCACCTGATGATATTAAGAAGGTTAAAGTTGATATTAAAGCATACAACTTGCTTAGTATGGCTTTACCAGAAGAAATATTAATCAGGTGTTAAAATTACAAAACAACTAATTACTTGTGGAAGATTCTTCATACACTCTATGAAGGGAGTGATGAAATCCGAAGCATTAGGAAGGACACCCTTCGGTCACAATATGAAACTTTTCATCATATTGAGGGTGAATCAATTTCTCAACAACTCCATAGGTTTATGCAACTTGTTACAAAGATGAATATTTCGGAGTTAAACTACACAAATGAGGAATTGAACAAGAAGATGCTCCATACTTTGCCAGAAAGTTGGAAGCAAACTGTATCCATGTTCAAGAACACCATAGAACTCAAAGAAATTGGTTTAGACACTCTAGTGGCTAAAGTTGAGGCTCTTGAAATGGATGAGAAATCAAGAAACAAGAGTGTGAGAACTCATGTATCACCATATCACTCTAAAGAAACAAGAAGTGTTGGAAGTGCATTTATGTCCAACAATGATGGTGATAACTCTTGTACTTTGAGTGAAGATGAAGAGGAAGTAAGTTTCTATGTTTCAAAACCTCCTAAGAAATCTTCTCAATGTAAGTCAAGAAAAGAGAAAGGAAGAGCTGATGATCAAAGAGATATATCATCAGAAAAGCCTACAATCAGCAATCAACCAGAGTCCATCACTGTCATTCTGGACTCTGAAGAACAAAAAGCAGCTTTTGCAGCTTTCAGTTCAAGTTTTCAAGCTTACCGGGGAAGCTTATTAACCTCTTTCAACATGTGCCAACAAGACTTGGAAGAACTACCTCCAGATGTAATGGAGGAGATGGATCTACAATGGCAAATGGCAATGATTGCTAAACAATATCTCAGAAGAAACAAGAATTTGGCTGCAGCAAGTAAATCATCACGGATTGGTGTTGATAAGTCAAAGGTAAGATGCTTCAAGTGCAATCTCTATAGACACTTCTCTAGAGAATGTAATCAATAAAATTATGACTCAACACAACATCAACAATATCATTCTAAACAAACATCATCATCTCAAAGATCCTTCAGGCAACCATAACTTGCCAACTCATCCCCACCAGCCACTAATACATAAACAGGAAAAAGCAACTCAAAAGAATCTGGGATAATCATTCTTCAAGATGGAACCTGTTACTGGAGTATGAATGAGAAGGAAGTCTTGGAAGAAAATCAAGCTTTAATGGCTCACATGGAAAACAAAGTTCCACCCATGGCAAATGAGGTAAAAGACAGGTTATGTTCATCAATAAAAATTATCTCTTTAATAGAGAGATATAGAGTCCATGCTCAATAATTGGCTGATAAAGTTAAAGAAACAATGATTTTGAATGAATCTCATTTAAGATAACATAAATTATATCAAATAAAAATTATCTCTTTACAAAAGGATTTAGAAAAAATAGTTTCTGAAAATTACAATTTAAAAGCACAAGTTAAGCATCTGACCACTTCCTTAACTAAATCCATGGCTGATCATGCATCAACTGAAGTGAAACTTCAGAAGTTTCAACTTTCATCTCAGCAGTATGAGAAATTATTAAATTCTCATATTGAATCAAAGAACAGGCCTGGGTTGGGATATAATGCAGTGGCACCTCCTATAAACAATAATTATGTCCCTTTGCCTGAATCAATGAAAAATAACTTGTCAAATAATTTTGTGCCAAGCACCAATATAGGAACAAGTTCTAATCAACAAAACATTAATAATAAATCTTAGGTGAATGAAACTAAGTCTTCTGAATCAGACAAGATTAATCAAATAGATTCAGAATTTGACTTTAATGAGTGTGATGACTTGATAATTTTGATGAACATGATGATGATCCATTAAACAAGGGTAAGAATGTTGTTTCTAAAACAAATATTCCAAAAGTTCTTGAAGAAACAAAGCTTCCATACCCTCCTAAACAAAGAAACATGTTGAAGACCATCTACAAGAGAATAGCTCAATTAAATGAAGGTCTTCAAGAACTAAATCAGCAACAAAAATATTCCAATGAAGTGAATGAGAAGTGTGCATCTACTGAGGAAAGACACAAATCATCCATTGAAAAGGAAAAGAGAAGGCTATCAGCTAATCATCAGCGGAAGAAGAACACCTCTTCAGTAGAAGTTAATACTGAGTAAGTAGATGATCTACGAAAGAGGAAGTCAGCAATAAACAAATCAAAGCTCCACAAGCTGGAAGAGGAAAAATCAACTTTAAAGCTGAAAAAGGATGCAAAGCCTCAGAAGTTGGCAAATAAGAAGAAATTAACTGATTCTGACAAAGAATCAGATGAGTTGTATTGCAATGGTGCAACATGAAAAACCATAATACTGAAGATTGTTACTTTAGTAGTTATTGTTCTATTTGTAATATGAACAATCACATGACATCTGACTGCTACTTCAACAAACACTGTGCTATCTGCAACAAAAATAACCATTCAACTTAGGAATGTTAATTTCAACAAAAGAACAAGACAAAAGGCACAAAGAAGAAACAATAAGATAAAGCTGAATCAGACACTTAATCTACTGATTGTGATAAAGATTCAAAAATCAAGAAGTCTGAACAAAAACAAAAGCCAAAATCAAAGGAAAAGACATCCACTGATGTTCATCCGTTGAAGAAAAGAACCGCTTTCCAGCAATCAAAAACACCTCATAAAAGGGTGGATTTGACTGAAAAGAAAACAAAGGTTGAAGATGCATTCTTTGATGACTTTGAAAAGGGAATTCATATACCTCATTCAAAAACAAAAGATAGTGAAACATTCAATAATCAAGATTCATTATCAGAACCAAAGCCTCAAACCAACAAAAATAAGTTGAATAAAGAAGAAATTGAGAAACAAGAACCTAGGTCATCAATATCTCCTTCAATAGAATCATCCTCACCTGAAACAATTCAGAATGAATCAAACAAAACTAAAACTGATACTTCAAGACTTATTCATGAAGGAGTAAATATTTTAGACACTGCTGGCAAACCCAAAATTATTAAGGCTTGGGTTGTCAATTCTAACTGATTTATTTCTGAATGCAGGAACAATCTTAGAGAGCCAACAACAAGTGGTATGTTGATAGTGGTTGTACTAGGCATATGAGAGGAAACTATTCACTTCTCCGTGACTTCAAACATAAAATTGCATCTTATGTGGCATTTGGTGGGGATAAGAAGGGAGGTAAAATTGTTGGTGAAGGAATGGTAACAAATAGTGTACTCAAGTTTGAGAAAGTAAACTATTTACAATATAATTTACTGAGTGTATCTCAAATTTATGATCAAAATTATACCACATTGTTTGATAACACTAATTATTACATTCTGAAGCTAGGTTTTTATGTTCGAAAAGATTGGATCCTTCTTAAAGCATCAAGAAAAGGAAACACTTATGTTTTGGACGTGAACAACACCTCACTCATAAGACATGAAACATGCCTCTTATCTAAGTCATCAGAAGATGAATCTCAATTATGGCATAGAAGGCTTGTCCATTCTAACATGAAGAACATGAACAAATTGGTGAAAAATGACTTCGTAATTGGACTGCCAAAGAAAAAGTTTCATCGCTCAACTCATTGTTCTTCTTGTTACAAAGGAAAACAACATAGAGTGTCTCTTAAATACAAAACTATCAATACTAATACTACACCACTCAAATTGCTTCACATGGATCTGTTTCGTCCTGCCAATGTGATGAGCATTGGAAAGAAACAATATTGTTTGGTGATAGTTGATGATTTTACTAGATTTACATGGGTCTTTTTCTTAAAACAAAAGAGTGAAACATTAGAAACATTAATGGACTTTGTCATCAAGATTGAGAATCAACTTGATGTAAAAGTTAAAATTTTTAGGAGTGATAATGGTACTGAATTAGTCAATTCTTACTTAGATTTCTTTTGCAGGACCAAAGGTATTGCAAGGCTATTCAGTGCTCCAAGAACTCCACAACAGAATGGAGTTGTTGAAAGAAGAAATAGAACACTTATTGAAGCATCAAGAACAATGCTAGCTGACTCATAATTGCCTATCACCTTTTGGACTGAGGCAGTGAACACTGCATGCAATATTCAAAATAGAACATTAATTGTCAAAGAACATCACAAAACTCCTTATGAGCTTTTTTTAAAAGAAAACCTTACATAGGATATCTTAGAGCTTTTGGGTGTCATTTATCAGTTTTAAACATTCATTGGGTAAATTTTTAGAAAATAGCCTATGATGGTTTCTTTGTTGGATATTCTTCAACATCTAAATCTTATAGGATCTATATTCCACAACATAACATCATGGAAGAAAGTCCTAATGTATCTTTTGATGAATCTGTATTTACTAAATCAGTTAAAGGGTCATCATGGTTGTTTGATATAGATGCTTTAACAAAGTCATTTAACTACGGTTATTTGAACAATGCATGAACTGATGATACATGCTATCCATTTGTTCCACCTAATATGATTGAAGTGACATTATCTGCTGATCCTCTAAGGATTCACACATCCTCAGATGGAAACACTTCATCAGCAGCTGTTGAAACTGCATCCACAGATGTACATTGTGCATCCGGAATTATGAATGTTGTCCTTGAAGCTGTTCCATGCTCTCAAGAAGATGCAAGAAACATTGGAAATGTCTCATCAAGTTCTCTCTTATCATCTGGAGAAGTTCCTGTAATTCCTACGGAAGAACAAAATGCTTTAGCAGAAGCCACTACAGCTCCTACTGAAGATACTCATGATGCTACTGATGTTCAACCTACAGAAGATCATTAAACACCAAATGTTGAACAGTGTGACTACTTACTAAATTATCAATTTGGTTTGGATCAGTCTGCAACAATGGATATGACTAACTTGGAATCATCAATTCCAGTTGAATCAACTCCATACCATAAGACTCATCCAGTCAACAACATCACTGGAGATCGTGCAAAAAGAACTATAAGAAGCCAAAGTTGTACTGCCAACATTTGTCTTTTCACTTGCTTTCTTTCACAAGTGGTTCCCCAATACATCACTGTTGCTCTAAAGGACAATAGTTGGATGGAAGCTATGCAAGAAGAGCTTCAACAATTTAGAGAGCAAAAAGTGTGGACTCTAGTTAATTTACCTGAAGGCCAACATCCTATTGGAAGAAGATGGTTTTTCAAAAATAAACTGGATGATAGAGGGATTATTGTAAGAAATAAAGCAAAGTTTATTGCTCAAGGATACACACAAGAAGAGGGAATAAACTATGATGAAGTTTTTGCACCAGTTGCAAGAATTGAAGCCATAAGAGTGTTCCTAGCTTATGCATCATATAAGAAGTTCATTGTGTATCAAATGGATGTCAAGTGTGCCCCTATATGGGAAAATTGATGAGGAAGTTTATGTGTCACAACCCCTAGATTTAAAGATCCTCACTACCCTCATAGAGTATACAAACTTGATAAAGCCTTGTATGGTCTTCACCAAGCACCAAGAAAATGGTATGAAACACTATCATCTCTCCTGAACAAGCATGGATACAAAAGTGGAACCATTTATCAGACTCTCTTCCTCAAACAAGAACATCAAGATCTCTTGGTTGTTCAAATATATGTTGATGTCATTATATTTGGATCAACAAATAAGAGATTGTGTGTAAATTTTGAAGAATTGATGAAATTAGAGTTTCAGATGAGCTCAATAGAAGAATTAACCTTCTTTCTTGGTCTTCAAGTTCATCAAAAGATAGATGGGATTTTCATCAATCAAGAAAAATACATACATCAAATATTGAAGAAGTACAATGTTGCTCATGTATCTTCATGCAAAACCCCAACCTCAAAAATTGAAAAGATTGCACCTGATCCTTCAGGAAAATCTATTGATCAAAGATTATATAGATCAATGATAGGATCCCTTATGTATTTAACTGCTAGTAGACCTGACATTATGTTTGTTGTGTGTGTTTGTGCTAGGTACCAATTAGATCCAAAAGAATCTCATCTGAATGCGGTGAAAAGGATCTTTAGATATCTCAAAGGAAAACGAAGACTTGGTCTTTGGTATCCAAAAGATGTTGACTTCACACTCTACTCATACTCAGACAGTGACTATGGTGGATGCAATAACATTAGAAAATCCATAACTGGTGGATTTCAATTCATAAGACCACGATTAGTTTCATGGCAGTGCAAGAAGCAAACCAATGTATTTGTATCCATAGCTGAGGCTGAGTACATAGCTGATTTAGCTGGTTGCTCCCAAGTCCTTTGGTTGCAAAATCAATTGCTTGACTATGGTTACAATTTCCTTCAAACTACAATTTATATAGACAATTCAACTACTATGTTTATAACTGCTAAACCTGTGCAATATAGTAAAACAAAACATATTGAAATAAGATACCATTTTCTGAGAGATTGCTCAGAAAAAGGTTTGATCAAGTTAGTCAAAGTAGATACAACAAATCAGCTTGCTGATTTATTCACTAAAGCCTTTGATTTAGTTAGATTTAAATTTCTAATTGAGTCTCTAGGCATGATTAACTTAGATTAATCATTATGAACAAACACAGAAAAGCATGTGTCTGTAACTAGTAATAAATAGATTACCTTCGGAATAAATGCTTGGCTTAGTACAATTATTCTTCCGAAAGCAATTTACCTTCGGAAGAAACTTCTAAAGTATCTTCCGAAGCGTATAATGATGCTTCAGCATAACATAAGCATGAGAAATGATAGTACACTATGTCTTTGCTTCTTCCTGAATTCTTAAATATCATTAAAATCTGAGCTAGTTTCCTGATATGTGAGTAGGTTCATATTGAGTGGAAACTATAGTTATTGCATGCAAAACATAATGCAAAGTGATTGTTTGTGGGAAACTTCATTTTAAGGATACATAAAGTGAGTCTTATTCTGATGTGATCAAATCACTCATCTAAGCACACTATGTACCAACACTTTATAATATCTATCTTTGCAAATCATACTCCCTCTGTTTTGTGTAAACAAAGACCTGGGTTTATGATCACCATGTTGTTCATCAGTAACCAAATGGTGAAAAGATCATGATCCTCATCATCCCTCTGTTTTGTGTAAACAAAGACCTGGGTTAAAGGAACCTCTGTTTACATGAGTAAAGACCTGGTGACCTGATGATGATCATATCTAAGCTCTCAAAAGAATCCAATGTGATCAACTGTATATTAATCTAGAGCTTTTATATCAATGCATTAATGAGATGTCTAATGCATCTCAAGATAGAACTTATAACTTAAAGTACATAGTTACTAAGTGTGAAAAAAATGATGATATGACTCACAAAGGGAGGACAAACTCTATGTGAATTGAATGTGAAGCCCACAACAGTCATTTACTAAATAACATGAAAACATGATAAACAACTGCATAGTTGATACACTAACTCTTGCATGGATTTAAGCGGATAATATACTTGCAATCAGAACTAGGATTAAATACCAATTCAACAAAATAACTCATCAAAAAAAGGCTTAGTATTATAGTATGATCCCATTATATGTGTATATATATGCTTGTGCTTTATTACACTGCCACTCGTTCTGCATGATAATCTTCTTAGAAATGTATGATAAATGCATTCTTTTAACATTAATAAAAAATTTAGGGGGAGTAGAATCATGAAATTTACACAACAGAATTGTCTATTCCATTATCAATTGAAGAAATTGGAACCTGAGCACCATCTTGGCTCTTGGATACATGCACTTTTTAAAATTTAATCTTTCTTGTGCACAATTGTCATGAATACAAAGTCAACAAGGTCCAAAAGCAATAAATGGTTCTAAGAAGTGGACTTGGACCATACAATAAAATAAGGTTCCCATGGTGCTTTTTAAGCATCAGCAGAAGCCACCGTGCCTTTTAAGCATCAGCAGAAGCTACAGTGCCATTCAAGTGTTAGCAGAAGCTATAGTGTGGAAACTTTATTAAATTTGTCCATCTGTAGATTGGTAAACTACGGATGAGCCAGTACAAAAAGTATAATCTAACTTCATAGATTGGTAACCTATGAAAATTTAAGTTATACTTAATCAGCAGAAGTTTTTAAGTCATCCGCAGATGATATACGGAATCCGTAAATAATGTGCGGAAGAACTAAGAACTGCGGATAAGTTAAATTGTTGAGGGTTCCACATCATTAAATAATTGAAATTAATGTGTCTGAGAGAGTATAAATGTTGTTCTTTGACTTCAATATTCATTATTCACTTTTTCATAACATTTTTTTCAGACCTAGAAAAACGCCCTCAACAAACTTTTCCCCCTTTCTTTAACATTCAAAATTACCGAATCAAAACATCAAACAAACACATAACTCCGTTCTCATATCACCGTGTTCAAGGTAAAACATGTCGTAATGTTCAATAATGAACCGTTTGATTCTTGGTTATTCTCACAACTGTTCGCATTCTCATATCAATAATGTGATTCTAACGAAATCTTCTTTATTCTTATGAACAGATGGATAATCAATTTTCGAGAGAGCATAATGTGTGTACTTTCTTAAACCCTGACAACCCTGTTTCAGAAGGATACCAAGACATTATTCGATATCTAAGAAGATCCAGGCTATTCTATGCCTTATCAGCAGAGCCAATGATTCGTCAATCGCATATTATTGATTTTTGGTACTCCGCTCGAATGGAAGAAGATGGACAAGTATTGTGGCATATGTGAAGAATCAAAGACTGAGACTAGATGAATAGACAATAAGAAGGGTTCTTGAGTTGGGAGATATAGAAGCTGGTCACCCTGATGTGTTCGAGAATGAATAAATAGAGAAAGTATTTCTGCTGATGGGGTATGATGGTGACTTCGAGAAGGGAGAGATAAAGAAAGGAAGACTCTGCAAGCCATACAGATTTCTCTGCCAACTTATCTTAAGTGCATCTCTAACAGGAAATCTAGACTTAACAGATTTTCAAGGCATATATCTTCAGGAATTATTGGTGTCTTTGAGGGAAGAACATACAATTACTCAAAGTACATCTTCAACTGCTTATGTGATCACATCAAAGTGCAGAAGGCTGATAAGATGTACATGTTCCCTAGGTTCCTACAACTGATTATCAATGGTGAATTGCCTGAAATAGCAAGAGAAGATGATGTATTTGTGCAAGCTCATCTGGGTAGATCTATTCTGAATAAAATATCCGGGAAGTATGAAGGAGGAGACATGCCCATGTTTGCTCATGTGGTAGTTAAATATGAAAACATCCCTCAAGAATTAATATGGGAAGAATTTCAAGAAAGCTCATCTACTGACTCAGTACAAGCATCATCTTCACCTCTTCAATTACCCATTAACCAACAACCTCAAACATTACAATCATAATCACCTGCCAACCAAAACACCCAACCAACCTCTCCAATCCACCCTCTATCACGAGATCAACCACAAACACCCTTATCATATTTTTTAGCAAGTCAAATCACTCAGCCAATCTCTCCACTTCTTCATCAATCATCTGAGAGTATGCACACTGAACCTATCTCTGTCACTCAGTCTCTTAACTCAGTTCACTCTGGTGAGACTGAGTTGATTTCTTAAGCCAACACCATTCCATTCTCACACTCTAACTCTCAACAACCGGTCACCTCCAATCAAACTGAACCTTTCGTGCTCAGCATAAATCTTGAACAACAACCTGATCAAGATAAACCCATTCAAGCTGTAGAGACATGCACTAGCTCAGCAAGTGTGGCACATGATGGTGAGATTGCTTCTTAACATCCGAAAGAAGAAGAAGAAATAAACTATGTGGATGTAATTGCTTACCATGAAAATGAACTAAGTGATAATGACGTCCCAGTTAGCAAATGCTATCCGGTGGCTGAATACAAAAAGCTTGTTGTGAAGTCTAACTGTAGAAAGCAAATAATTCAAAAGCTGAAAGGGTTAATGAAAGAAAAGGATGATCTGCTGATGCAGCTAGAGTCAAGGATCAAAAGTTTAAGAGAAGATGCTTTATGCAATAATGAACTGATTGATGCTCTTCTTCAACAAGAATCTGAGCTCAAAGAATCAATAAAGTTTGAGAGAGATGAGAATGAGAAGTTGATGCTAAAAATTGATCAAGTAACTAACTCTCTCTCTGCTCAATCAACTTTACTAAAAAGAAAAAAAAGAAGAGGTTGAGGAGCTAAAAATGAAAATATGTGTACTGGAATCAAATGCTACTCCTGCGACAAATCAAACAAAAGAAGCTTCTGAGATCACAAAGCAAATCATTCAATACAGAAGAAAAAGGAAGTACTTGGGTCTTGTGAAGAAGGAAGTGATTGAGATACAAGATTCACCAAAAAAGACTAAATTTATTGAATCTTCATCCTTAAAGCCCATGTCTCCTGTTGAAACAAGTGATGATGAATAGAATGAGCTCACAAAGATTGAATCTACCAAAGAACATAAAGAAGAAATGTCTGATGTCATGCTGACCACTAAAGACATACTTGAAGAAAGGCCAGAATCCTCAATGTTTATGACTCTGATAAATCATGGCTTTCTGTATGATATGGTGGAAAGGATGAGCATGAGTGAAATGAAAGATGTGCTGAAAGAGTTTGAAGTGGCTAGTTTCATGATTCCAGACGGCAACTATGAAACATTCACAACTTATCAATCAATTCAGAAAATCAAGAAGGAGTTTGGTCACTATGATACAACTAAGCTCTCAAAATATAATATGATATGCTAGTTACAGGGTCACAACTACATTAGCTATGAACTCAAGGAAAGATCAATTGGTGAGCTAAGGAGAATGATGGAGCATGTCATGGCCGTTGAGCTTGACACAGGGGTGAGATTCAAAACTGAAGCTCCAAATTCTGCTGCTGAGCAACAAAGCAAACTCCCTGCAGATCCTATAACTGTTGTATCTAAAGATCAACACAAAGGGAAATATAAGCTAATAAGAGAGCCTAGGGCAGTTATCCCGGGAAAAGTGTGGCCTCTGGGCACAACAGTTAGAGAGATTACTTAGCAAAAATCTACACTGATAGAGCAGTATGACCACATCACAACTCCCAGTTCTGTGGAGGAAAATAGGATTATGGCCTGGAAATATGATCCGGACTGGGATTGTACAATCATTAAAAGAACATCTGGAAGAATCCAATGCTTCCATGATGTGGAAGCATTACTAAGTCTTCCTGAGAGAGATATTAAAGATCTGCAAAGCCTAATAATGTCTAACAATCCAATCCATTCAAGGGGAAGAGATTTTTATGTGTTCGTGGGAAAGATAAAGACAAAATTCATAGATGATGTGCTCAAGGAGGCTAAGAAAGATGATGCTAAGCACAGAAAGAGAATTTAAGGAATGAAAAGAACAACATCTAAGCCCTCTTCACTTGTAGATGATGAAATGTTAAAAAGGGTTGATATAGCAATAGAAATGCAGCATCTATTATATACATCTCCCATAACAGAATGGGGTTATATTGAGAAAACAAAAGAGCTAGTGCTGCTGAGGAATGCTGAAGGGAAAAAAGCTGATAAGCTAAGAATTTTTGACCCAGTGGAGATCAAATTGCTTCACCCAAGCTATACATCATATCTTCATGACAAATTCTTCCCAAAGCTAACTGATGAAAGGGCTCGGAATGACTTATGTTTATATATGCATATGATTCAAGTGATTGACAAACTGCACGCAAAGGCATACAAAAGAAGAAGACATGAAGCTGGCCTTTTGAAAGGAGTTAACATTGAAGAAGTCACAGAACTAAGAGTCTCAGAAGAAGATGAGTTGGAAATTGTCAATAACCAATGTGTTGTGGAAACTCAGACAACAGAAGAAGACATTTTGGGATTGAGCTTTGATACTCTCAAAAGGATATGTAGAATGGAGATCAAATACAAGTATGATGATTAAAAGGATGCAATATCTTATTTTAACAAAAAGATGGTGTCAAGAGTAAAGGAACTTTCAGTTTTGCAGAACTGATTAGAAGTATCTAAGCCTAAAGGGGAGTATTGTTAGATCAAGGGCAATAGATCTATTCCATTTTGTATAGGCTTAGAACTTTAATCAATATTTGTAATGAATACTTGTAATTCATTATTATGTATACATTAAATATATAGGTTAACCCATATAAGTGTGTTGATTTATGTATATTTGCAGGTAAAACATTATAATTGGTGAATTTCTGAAATTGACCAAGTGTAAGAAACATCTACGGATGAAAATTTTGTTCTTCCGTAGATATGTTTCTTATAAGCAAAATACATCTGAAGATCTTCTGTGGATGAACAACCAGCTCTGAGGATGGAAGAACGAGATTGCTTTGGAAGAACAATGTACCCTTGGAAGAACAAGACACCTGCGGAAGAACAAATATTTACGTAAGACATTATTCCTACGGAGTCCAAACACTTGTATAATACAAGTGTTACAAGTCAACAAGTCAAGTCAACAAGTCAACAAGGCAGTTATACGAATCCCAAGAGATCCAGTGATTCCTTAATAGAAACAATTTGAATCCCAAGAGATCTGATGTTTCCTTAACAGAAACACACTTGCATATATATATGGATCCTAGGTTTCACATCAAAAGGGGACGGCTTCGACGGCAAACATCCAAGAAACAAAACAACCACCACACATCACATCAAATCACACAAATCAAAACCCTAGCAGCCATCACATGATCAAACACTCAAATCAATATCATTCTTTCATTTTTTATTCATATGTAATCATTAACATGTTTTTAATGAAATACGTTTGAATCGAATATTTGTCTAATCATTAATTGTGTTTCATCCATTGTGTTCATCTTATTCTTTAATCATTATTGATATTGAAATTAATACAAACAATTAAACCAAGTTAATGTTGATTCCTCAAACGTTGACTTGACGTCAATTAACACTGATAATTCCTGATTGCGATCCTTGGATTCACAGGCATCCCTATGGCAAGAAGGGTAAGATACAGAGGATTACCTTGATCAGTGCTGCCACCACCACAGCTAGTACTACCACCACAGCCACTACCATAGCCACAACCACCACCACTGTTACCCAAACTACAACCTCTACTGCCACTAACACTCCCACCACCACTCATACATTCACACCTACCTCACCCACAATACCTAAAACAACTCCACCATAATCCACTTCCATTCATACTCCCATCTACACCACATCCACCACTACACCCACTACTCACCAAGCAGGCATATCCACCCAATTCCCACTTACACAGGGCTCTACTCCACCCACTGTTGGGTTAGAGGAACAGATGGTGAGCCTCAACAGACTAGTGCTAAAGCTGCTAGCTATAGATGATCTGAGAGCCAATCAGATGAAT
>BJCM01210105.1:0-10130 GCA_018326385.1 Flaveria bidentis | reverse complement strand
GAACTATTTGGCTACTGGGCCGAAGTCTATAAATAGACAGCTAAACATGGTGCCGCAGTACCAGGGGTAAACAGTAGAGGTTCTATATAAATGGTCGATCACAAAGAAAGACCCCGATGTGCATCCTCCCGGGGTAGCGAACCCGCACACCGTTGGGCTAACACCTTTTAATGGCGTGTCACGATATCCAATGCTCGCAAGACTTTCATTACTTTCATTTCATTCATTAACATAAAACATAAAGCCACAGGAAAGATAAGCATACATCATAATAAGGAACATCAGCATGATCACATCATACAGGGCAACATCAACATAACATGCATCATGCATAAACATGCATCATGCATAAACATTCAACATCATCATCATGCCCAACATGCTCTCTACAGCCTCAACAGTCATCTTACATGAACTTACGGACACCTTTACATCGAAACTTACATCTGCACTTTCCCCCGAAAATCAAAAGTTAAACTACACTTCTCCTCGGGTGCAACAGCCCTATTCAGGCGTATGGACACCCTTCAGTCGCATGGCCTCCATGCAACTGAACATCATGCGAATGAACCAATGCGGATGAACCCTCATGCGAATGAACACCCAATCGTGCTAATGGACTAATGCGGATGGACCTCAAGCGAATGGAACTAATGCGGATGAGCACTTATGCAACTAGACCCTCAGTCTCATGACCTCCATGCGACTGGCCCCAATCGTGTGAATGGACTCTCAATCGTGCGAATGAACCGCAATCGCACCCCATTCGGCCGTATGGCCTCCATTCGGTCGCCTAGCCCTAGCTGATGAAGAATGCAGTTCATCCCGAACCCAATCTGCTATTTTCGACCTCCAAGCTCATCTAAACCCATTCCAAGCCCAAATCAACCATCCTAAACCTTAGGGATGCAAACCATAACACCATTCAAGCACACAAAAGCTCACAAACAAGGCCCAAACGAATCATACACACACATACACATACACAAATGGGTCAAACATGCACACACTCAAAAACCCGACATTCAGATGTTTTCCAGCCCCAAATTGTTCGAAAATGCGTAAAGGAGGGGTCCTAGAACTCACATAAACGACCACAACGAGAAGAGCTTCGATTTGACTCGCTTCTCAACGATTTTGGCTCACTCGAACCAGCCCGAACCAACTTTTCTTCCTCTTTTCTTCCTTTCTCTCTTCTCCTCTTTCTTTGGCTGAAAATGTGGGTGTGGGGAGAGGGTAAGGGCCCCTCTCCCTTTATATACCCCCACTCACCCATCTTTCTTTCGTTGGCGAGTTTAGTACATCGACTTAGGACTTTATTTCTTTTTCTTCTTTCATCGGCTTCAAAATAGATAAATAACCGGGTGTTACAAAACTACCCCTGACCTATACATCAGAACTAGTCTAAGTCTTCATTAGCTTTTCTTTTATTCATCCGCACTGACAAATGCAGATGAGTTGAACTTGATTAGCATTTCTTCATTTTTCTTTCACATTAGTAGTTGGTCATCTGCATTGACTAATGCGGATGAACAGATACTTGTGCGTATTTGTTGTCCGGCCATCCACATTTGCAAATGCGGATGTGCAAAACTTGTCCGCATGTCATTTAGGCTATCCGAATTTTTTAATGTGGAAGAACAAACATTTGTCGGCATTTTTTTCAATGTCTTTCGCATATACAAATGCTGTTAGCCAACACTTGGTTTTCTTAGCAGACTCTTCATCCGCATTGGTTCTTGGACTTGTGGGATTTCCGACAGAACAACCATCAACTCACTAATTGAATTGCCATGTATGATCCTTTCAGGGTCCAACAATACTCGCCCTAAGGATTACACTAGCCTATGTTCTTTAATGGTTTGGTGGTGGTTGAGGTAGTGAAGATTCTACTAGGTCTTGTGGAGGCCTTTGAGGTTCTGCTTGAGATGGAACTAAAATGGCCTTTATCATGTTGACAAAGTCATTTGCATCTGACATATTCTCTCTATTCAGCACGTGAATCTTCATGTGACTCATAGTGTAGATGGCTTCTAAAGGTAGTTTCTTAAGAGACATTGGTTCCCATATGGATATAGTAGACAGCCCATCTCTATGTATCAGCAAAGCTCCATCCACGTCAACCTCTAGCTTCACAATGTTTCCCAGTTGTAGAGAAGTCTTTTTCTTCTTTCTCTTTTCTCTTTTGGAAATGATTTGATCATATTCCATTTTCAGTATTTTGATGCACTTTAAGAAGAAGTGCATGTCTTCTTCTCCCAACTTGTTTGTTATTTCTCTAGTTTGTTATTTCTCTAAAGTGTCTGGTGTAAATGTAGTGGATGTATGATTCATCAAGTACTCTCACCTCATACCCACTAAACAGTCTAATCTCTACACCTTCCTTTCATCCCCCATCTTCTCTCAATTACTAGCTCATAAGTCTTTTCATCATAATAAACATTAGAAATTGGAGTGGAGGAATGAGTGCCAGATACCATCTTTCTCTTTAATGACTCAGTTGGTTTCACTTTTAGCTCTAGGAACACAACTTCTTCTGCTTGTTTAGTTCTTTTCTTTTCAAGTGGGTTGATGAAGGATCTATCTTTCCTCATGCAGATAGCCTTGAGAGATTTGAAGTTGTCAGTTCTTTTGAACATTCTGAGAATCTCTTCAAACTCATATCCCCTAAACATAGTCTTATGATTTATCAGTTCCAAATTAGCTAGTTCCTTCAAGTCATGAATCTCTAGGGCATTCACAAGAGCAGAGTACTCTGTAAATAATTGCACTAGCCCTGAGATCATTTTAACCATAAACATGTTCTAGTCACTGTCATACTTCCAAGCAATAATCTTCTGATTAGTCTTGCCTTTGGGACTAGACACACCTTTAATCAATTCTGCAATGGTTAGACCTTCTTGAAGTTTCAAGTGTGAATGATCTGCAAACCACTCAGTATATATGTGTAAAACAGGTGCCAAAGAGTCATGGTCTCTATGGGTGAGTTGAATGTCTTGAGCTGACACTCTTGTTCTAGGCTTCTTACTGGTAATCTCTTCTTCCAGTTTCTTTAGCCTTTCTTTCTTCTCATTATTCAACCTAAGGATAGCAGCCCTTAGGGAATTGGTCTTCATGTTTCCAAGGTTTCTCTTTGTGAACCATTGACTAGAGAGATAATCCGTCATTTCCCTATCAGACATATTGTAGGGATCAAGATATAATGAATGAGGAGTGGATGTCTGCTTTTGCATGGAGGATGATTTGGGCACTGAAGCATTAGGAGAAAGAGTCTTCTCATACTTAGTCTCATAAGTGGGATCTAGCAGCTTGTTTAGTTTTTCTTCTTCTGCCTTCATTCCCTCATAAGTCATGCCAAACACTTCATCTGGTTCATATCCATGATTGATTAAGAATATGGCTTTCACCATCAGATCATCAGTTTGTGCCTTTTCAACCATGTCTTGTACTGATTTTTCCTCCTGCATAGGGCTATCAACAGCTATTGGTTCATCAACCACATAGCCACCCTCAATTTCTCCTTCTTCAAGGTCTACAAAGTCAGCCTTCTCTTTCATTTGAGCTTCAGCCTGTTCATGTTCTTCTAAAAATTTAGCAATAGCTGCGAGGCTTCTAGGATCATCCTTTTTACTTTTCTTACTTGGTTCTTCTTCTACTATTGGCCTTTTTTCCTTAGCCTTCTCTGATAAGTACTTCCTCCTCCTGGTATATGTTTGCACTGATAAATTAGAGGAGGTTTCAAGTTGTTCGGCTTCTTGAGGCAATTTTTCAGCCTTTGATTGTTCTGGTTCATGAATGGCAGCAGTTGATTCTTCTTTCTCTTGTTGCTCTTCACATAGTCTTTTAATAAGCTCTTTTTGTTCTTCAATTAGTGATACAGCAGGCACTAGTTGCATGCTCAATTCCTTCACAAAAGGAACTTGAGATTGAGGAATAACAACTATGGGTTCAGCAACTATCCTTTGCTCAACTATGAAGTCCCAAAAGTCATCATCAGTGATAAATTCTTCAGCTATGAAGCTATCAAGAGCTTTAATCATATCACTGAATTTTGCCTCTTCAATGTGAATATTAGTTGTTTTCTCTTAATAAACGACCATTTCCAAGCTAGACTCATCATGCTTTGTTTTGCTTGTTTCTTCTCCCTTCTCAGTCTCAGAGAATCTCATCCTTCTGGCAGAAGGAGAGTCATCACTACTCTATCCTGATGAGCACTCAGAAGTAGCTTCTTTATCATTGTCACCCTTTCTTTTCTCCTCTCTTATCTTAATTACATCATCTTTTCTCAACTCTGCTTCAGCTTCTCTTTTGATTTTAACAAGCTATTCCAGCTTAGATACTCTCTTGTTTAGGCTTTCAAGCTGGTTCTGCAAGTCAATAATGATGTCAGCTTGTTCTTCAATCAATCAATCTTGTTCTTCCATAGCAATTGTTCGAATAGCTAAAGTGTCCACATGACCACTTATTTCATCTCTGGATTGTTGAAGAGAAACCTTTAACTTTTCATTCTCTTTTTCTCTTTCTTTCTTTTTAGCCTCATATTTCTCTTTCATCTCTTTCAACTCATTCTCCTTCTCATCCAGCTCCAAAAGTCTGTCTTGAATAATACTAGATCTTTTGTTGAGTAGTCTTTCCATCTTGGCTACCGTTTGTATTAATTCTGAAATTAACTCATCCTTCTCTTCAGGTTTGTTTACTCCAGATTTTGCATAACTTTCTAAAGGAGCAGCCTCAGAAGTAA
Organism: Flaveria bidentis; assembly: GCA_018326385.1. Classification (NCBI taxonomy): domain Eukaryota; kingdom Viridiplantae; phylum Streptophyta; class Magnoliopsida; order Asterales; family Asteraceae; genus Flaveria; species Flaveria bidentis. Next base: position 5,389 of record BJCM01210105.1, on the reverse strand, counting down.
CTTTCTTTACAAGCATTTGGCTTCGATGATCCTCCTCATCAGATGATGATTTGGATTTCTCTGAAGAGCTGTAGAATCACCAAACTCAACAGGCTAGGTAGTTACGGGAGATGTTTGTGTAGGTAATATGGGTGAATGATAAATTGGAGATATATGTGGAGAAGTGATAGGTTAAGCTTGAGGTGATGGGATTGGTGATTTGTGAAGTGAAGTAATTGGTTATCTGTGAGGTGATGGTAATGGTGTTCTTTTGGGAGATGGTATTGGTGAGGGTACAAATGGTGAGGCCATATTAACATCATGAACATAAGGTCCAGTGTGACGATCACCCCTTACATCCACTTAGGGTGACACTGACCTTTGAACATCATCTCTTTCTGCACCATGCTCATCAGCAGTTTGCTGATCATGAGCAGCTAGTTCTTTTTCTAGAATTGGCTCATCATTAGGAGCCTCCTGTTCTTCAACTCGTTCTTCAAGATTGATCTGTTGAAGCATCTAGGGTAACAGAGGAGAATGGGTTCCACTATAGATGTTCCTTGGATCTCTCTTTTTGATGTACTTATAGGACTTGGCATCATAATGAGGGATATCCAAAATAGGTCCTTCAGGTACAATGTTAGGAAATGCTTCGTTGATGAGACATTATAGGAACCTAGGATATATCAAGAACATGTGTCTTCTTCCTTCCCAAATGTTAGAGACTAGACCATTGAACACATAGGTAAACATGTTAAATGTCCTATTGGTGCATAAAGCACATATAGCTGATGATGTGATCACAAGAATATCATTCCATCCTGTCTTCCTCTTTGACAAACAATATTGATAGAGGTGAATCAGGAACCACCATTGTAAGTCAACTAGTCCTTTCACTATCTGTTTGCCTTCATATCCTCCTTCATAACCAATGTTGGCAAAGAAGGTAGTGATTTCATCATCTTCAAGCTCAAGTGGTGTGTATGCATCATCACCAAACTTTATACACTGTCTCACAGTTTGTTCAATGATGGTTAGAGAATGGTCATCATCGATTCTTCCTGACAGAGTCTTCTCACCATCTACATCTATCACTACGGCAGTTCTCTAGAAAGACCTTATGAATCTCTCATAAATAATAGGTCTAACTATGATAGCATGAGCTACTCTTGTAGTAGAAATGAATCTGATCATATCTCTAAGACCTTCAGCCTCAGGTACATCAGGGTCAAGATGACCACTGACATTGTGGAGCTTGCTTCGGGTAAGATTAGTCGTGTACCCTGCATTAGAGGCATATGAGTTAGATTGATGAAAATATTTATCAGCAAATAAGTCCTACATTATGCTAGTTTCATTAGTTTAACTTTGATGGTCAAAGATGAATGCTTGATGGTATTTTTCTATAAGAATCACTTCAAACATTAATGTTATCATGAATAATTACTATTATTTTGTTTTTCATGTTTGAAGAGATGATTTTTGATGTTGTTATCCTTTAATCATCTTTTATTTCAAGATTTGATTTCAACATTTCCAATTTTTTATGCTTTGTTCATACGATGAACATGACTTTGAAGTTTCCTTATTGATTGGTATTCTTCTTAGTTTGCATGCTCATTGAAGTCGAAAATGATCATCTTTTCTTAGAACAAAACTGATTTTGAGTTTTCCTTTATTGACCTAGGGTTCTAAGTTCATTTTCAATCTAAATGTCCGACATTTTAGGTTACAAAATTTGAAGATTTTCACCTTTTGTTCGATACTAATGTTGTGTAGAATCGAAGATTGGGACAGATTAGATGAAATGAATCTAAGAACTCAGATTGTTAATGGTGATGATGATTGATGAAGAAGAACAGTGTGTTTTGCTAGTCGCACTTTTGAGTCTTTCAAATTTGAAAAGTATTAAATGACCTTTTGAAATTTCTTTAAATAGTCAAATAATAGCTTTTACAAGTTTCAGAACAAATGCGGTCAGATTTTTATTCACACTGTAGCAAATGTGGAAAGTAACAAACTTAAGAATTTGGTCATCCGTATTTGTGTACTGTTGCAAATGCGGAAGAACAAAGTTAATCAGCATTTGCTAACTGTAGCAAATGCGAATGAACAAAGATAATCAGCATTTGTTCATTGTAGCAAATGCGGCAGAGTAAAATTTTTGTATCCACATTTACTTCAACTAATACGGTTGAACAGTTAATTTGTCTGAATTTCTTGATCATCATCGATGGTGACAGAAGAGATTAAGAACTTGTTTATTCAACTTTTTTTGAAAGTACATGTAAAGTGTTGATGTCACACACATCCACAAGTTCGAATGGGTAAAAACAAATGCGGGAATGAAAATATCATCCGCATTAATTAAATGCGGTAGAACACTTTTGTCTGCATAGGTTTTAACACTTCAAAATTTTCATGTATACTTGTTAGACACAAATGCGGTGGAGTTAAATCCTTATCCGCATTAGTTTCACTTTCACATAAACAGTTACCCGCATTGGTTATATGCATGGGTTACCTTCACCCGTATTAACCAATGCACTTACCCGCATTAACTTTTGAACTTAATCAAAACTTAATATTTCTGTTTTGGTTTTTCTTGTTATGAAGAACTGCCTTTGGTTGAATTATCTTATGAAGTTTTTGACTGTTGTTGGAGTTATCAATTCTTGCTTGGATTGACTTGTATGTCATAAGTGATACAAGTTTCCCATTTTGACTGATCTTGGACTTCTTATGCTTCCAAGAATCTACATAAGCTAAGATACTATGGTATAACTTTTGCACCAACACAGACATCTTTTTATTTGTTTTGAAGTTTTAAGAAAGTAATTTTAGATAGTAAATATCTATACAAACTGGTCAAAAATTTAAATTACTCCCTCTAAAGTTTATATCCACAGCTAGATAGAAACTTTGAAGATTTAAAACTTTTGTCTATGGAATATTTTTAAAAATGAAGAGAAGTATATCTTTTGTTAGGATCATATCAATCTTACATTACACATGTGCATCCTTTGTGATAAAATGGACATGTTTATGAACTTTTTGATTGAAGGTATGTTTGTCCTCTTATACTCATACCGGTTTGATATTTTAATGCATGTGATATGTATCATGTTTTGGTTGATTTGATTATTCAACATGTACCTTACACACAAAAGCATGAAATGATCAACCATCCTTATGTAATGCATGGTAGAACTTTTTCACAACTTTTTTGACCAGGTTACTTAAGTTATGAGATCTCATTTTCACTAATCCTCATTGGGATTCTTTTACTTTGATCCTTTTCATGATAATCCATATTGGGATTATTTTCACTTCACTTTGGAAGGTGATCCATGATTGGATTCTTTTGTTCATTCACATGGAATGTATTGTTTTTGTAGATTCATTCAATTTAGATGTGTTCCTCATCGGGAATCTTTTGGATCAATACATCTCCACTATATGATTGATTCATCAGGTCTTTGCTCAGTAAAACAGAGATGAATTTTGATGTAGGTGAAAGAGATTCATAAAGTATCATTCCCTGGTGTGTTTAGGTTACTACACATACATACACTTAGATAAGCTAATACGTACCAGTACTCTGAGATGAGAGTTCAACATTGAATAAGACTTTAATTCACCACAGCATGTATCTTCTCTTCCAAGTTGAGCCTACCAACATATCTTGTAAGTCATGACAGTCTTTCAAATTTTAAATTAAGCACAGTGAATGATATAACGACTTTAATTATATCATTTCCCGTATATTTTTTTCTTCATTAAAATTGACTTCTTTTGTGATTTTGTAATATTTTTAAATTGTTTTTGATGTTTTGGTTGGTTTTACTCAAGATTAATCATGCCAATTAATTGAACTAGGAATTCAAACCTACTAGGTTCAAATGCCTTGGTGAATAAATCAGCCAATTGATTTTCAGTGGGAACTTATATCAATTTGATTAACCCCTTTTCAGCACAACCTCTCAAAAAGTGATATCTAATTTCAATGTGTTTTGTTTTTGAGTGCTGAACTGGATTATTTGTAATGAAAACGGTAGCAGTGTTGTCAATGTGAATTGGTGTATGCAAGAAGTTAAAATGATAATCAAGCATCTGGTTTTGAATCCAGAGAACTTGAGAACAACAAGCTGATGTTGCAATATACTCAGCTGTTGCTATTGAGACAAATACGTTTTTCTGCTTCTTCCACTGCCAGGAGACTAGTCTGGGACGAAGAAATTGACAACCGCCAGAAGTGGACTTCCTATTGAAGTTGCATCCTCCATAATCATTATAAGTGAAGGCATAGAGATTGAAGTCTCCTTCCTTTGGATACCATAAACCAAGAGCTGGTTTGCCGTTAAGATATCTAAATATCCTCTTGACAGCATTCACATGACATTCCTTAGGATCAGCTTGATATCTGGCACACACACAAACACCAAACATAATGTCAGACCTACTGGTTTTAGATACATAAGTGAACCGATCATGATTGTGAGTCTGATCCAGTGATTTGCCTTCTAGGTCAGGTCCAATCTTCTCTTTAGTATCCACAGGTGTTCTGATAGACTGACAGTCAGCAAAGTGAAATTTCTTCAATATTGTTTCCACATATTTGGATTGATTGATGAAAATTTCATCAACTGTTTGCTGGACTTGCACCCCTAAAAAGAATGTGAGTTCCCACATTGCACTCATTTGAAATTTTGAATGCACAAGGTCTTCAGAGTCCTTACAGAGTTTCTTGTTTGTTGAGCAAAAAATGATATCATCCACATAAATCTGGACTAGCAACATGTCTCTTCCTCTTTTCTTTCTGAAGAGAGTCTGATCAATCTTTCCTCTTTCATATCCATTTTCAAGAAGAAAAGATGATAGAGTCTCATACCACTTTCTTTGAGCTTGATGAAGACCATACAGTGCTTTGTCATATGACATCCGGTAATTTTCCATTACCAAACTCTTTTAGTTCCGTTAAGTCTTGCATACACATATCATGAATACACACTAGTTGTCGTTAAACGTTGGTGACTTAATAATAATAATTTATGATAAACATTAATTATTAGTGGTGATTATGTGGTTCATGATTTTATATAATTTTAAATGTTTGTTTTATAAATTTTACGCGATAACCCGACAACGTGTAATGTATATTTCGTGTGTTACGTGACTTATTGTAAATTTCTAGGATTCTTATTATTGGTTAATAATACTTGTGTTTGGTAGTTAAAAACTATTTTAAAAGTATTAAAATGATTTGTTTTTATAAAATAAAAATCAAGGGGTTTAAATTGTAATTACTTTTTAACTAAAAGTTACCATATTTAATCAAAATCAAACCCTAATCCCACCCCAAACCCCCCTCATTGCGGCCGAACCCCCCTCCCACCTCCCACCATTCAAA
>BJCM01210104.1:0-14055 GCA_018326385.1 Flaveria bidentis | reverse complement strand
TAAATAACAAACAAATAATATCTCATGAACAAAGTATCCATATAAGTTTGTTCTTTTACAAAAGCAAAGTTTTAGAAAACCAATTTTCTAAATTGGTGTTAATATTTATTTGTATGATCTCATCAACAAATAAACATATATTGGTGTTTGTTAAGCTTGTTATTGGGTATGACCCGACTTGGATCATAACGTACTAACCACATCAATGTTCTATGTGTCTTGGGCATAAAGAATCCTACAATTACTAGAAAACAAAAATTGAAAACACTTTGAAATATTAAGACAAACTAAGACATATTTTTGTATTTCTTATTCGAGATGGAATTAAACCTATTAGAGTACATCTAACTGATTTTATTCCATGGACAACACAACTTCAAGATACGTTTATCATTTCTGGAACGATTCATTATGGAATCATACAGTTATATCAGAATCATTTAGGACATTTTAATAAACCATTTTGATGCTAGATTCTTGTTTTGACCGAGAGTCAATCACACTTTTAGGAAATCATACTACAGCTATAAGATGCACACAATGATTTTGAATTTCAAGATTTGCAGCTCACGATGATTGTCAGTATACTTGTCCTCTTAAATGCATACACAAATTTTTAACACACATTGGTAATGAGTTAAGGTTTATTTATTTCTACAAGCATTTGTGGATCCCATGCTTATATGGTATTCAACGTTCCTCACGATATTTTCGAGCGGTCAACGGGTATTTTCAAGAAGAAACTATTCTAAGAGCTTTCACAGAGATGCCAAGCCTCAGGTTAGTGCCATCGCACAATAGAGAGGCGCAAACTCTAATGAATTCTTGAATATTTAGGTTATGCTTATCCTCAGGTCAGTGCCACCGCACAACAGAGTGGCACACTACCTATCTTCTTGTTAGAGCATTTATTTTCTTTTTGCCCATAACACACCAATAACATAAGTTATTAGCTTGATTGCATTTTGTATTTTTCCATATGCTTTGCTCATTTTTATGGTCGTCCGCACACATTTGGGGCGTTTATTTTGCTCTTCACCCCTTATTGGAACTTCATTGATTGTGTTAACCAAGGATAAGATGGGAACCCACAACAAGTTGAAAAACTTAGTTTCAATTTCAAACCACCAATGAGGTCTACTAATCTATTGTGTTAAATCTATCGACACATCATATAATGAACTAGCAACCTCTAGGTCTACTTTCTCTATGTTACCTCAGTAGCATACTAGTTTTACTATCATTTTCCTTTTATTTTGCTTAGATTATACTTTGAACTTTGCATCTTAATAAAATATCTTTTAAAGTCCCAAACAATCTGTTCCCTATGTACTATCATTTTCCATAAACATTGAATCAGAATCACAGATTTGATTTCATTTCTTTTAGCTAAGTTGTCCTTCTCCCTTGTTTTTTTAAGTAATTAAATACTGCATGAATTTAATACAAATTTAACTTGTTATCCCCCTAAAATTCTAAAACGAAAATATTTTTGTGTTTTTGGATTTTAATGGACAGAAAAATAAGGAAACTAAAATAAAATAAAAGAAAATTAACTATACTAGTCTGACTACGAAATTTCGTCTTCTGGAATCACTTCATATTTCTTTTTCACGCCATTGACCTCTAACAGATATAAAAACCTCGGTTTATCAAATGCTTTTGTGTAGAGGTCGGCACGTTGAAAATCCGTATTAATTTTAACCACATCGATTAAGTGCTTTTCAAAACAGTCACGTATAAAGTGATATTTAATACCAATGTGTTTAGTTTTAGGATGTTGGACCGGATTTTTTGTTACGGCTATTGTAGCAGAATTATCAACAAAAATAGGGGTGTTAGAAAATTGCAAACCGTAGTTGCGCATTTGCTGTTGAATCCAGATGATTTGTGAACAACAACTTGCAGCAGCAACGTATTCAGTTTCACATCTTGACAGAGCTACGGAGGTCTGCTTCTTACACTGCCAGGTGACTAACCGTCTACCAAAGAACTGACATCCCGCTGATGTTGACTTGCAATTCATTTTGCAACCCCCATAATCCGAGTCACTATATGCTGTAAGCTCATAGTCATCATCATGAGGATACCACAACCCTAGTGTTGGAGTACCCTTCAGATACGAAAAATCCTTTTGACTCCAATGAGATAGTTGACTTTTGGTTTCGCCTGATATCTGGAACAAAGACACGTCACGTACATGATATCAGGTCGTGAGGTTGTGAGGTACATGAGAGATCCGATCATTTCTCTGTACATAGTGGCATCAACCAGATCACCATTTTCGTCGGGTGCCACGTCATGGTTTGTAGCAAGTGGAGTTCCAGCTGCAGAAGCATTCTCCATATCGAACCGATTGAGGATATCGCCTACATACTTGGTCTGATGTACAAATGTTCCCTTTGGTGTCTGATCCACCTGTAACCCGAGAAAGAACTTCATCTCTCCCAGGGCACTCATCTCAAATTCTACTTTCGTTACAGATTTAAATTCTTTACATAACTCTTCATTTTTGGAACCGAATATTATGTCATCAACATAAATCTGTACCAATAGTAGTCACCATCTTTTTATTTGATGAACATTGTACAGTCAATAACTCCTCTATGAAAACCGTGTCTTACCAGATGAGTTAAGAGTTTCTCATACCATGCTCTAGGGGCTTGATGGAGCCCGTAGAGAGTCTTATCCAGCTTGTAAAGTCTATCCTAATGATAAGGATCCTCAAATCCTTCGGGTTGACTGACATACACTGTCTCACAGATTTCACCATGAAGGAACGCACTCTTGACATGTAGTTGATAGACTTTGATCTTCATGTAGGATGCATAAGCTAGAAATATACGTATTGCTTCCATCCTTGCCATTGGTGCAAACACTTCATTGTTATCTATGCATTCGACTTGTCGAAATCCTTGAACTACAAGTCGGTCCTTATTCCTGATTATTACCCCTTGGTCATCTTTCTTGCATTTTAGTTCCCATTTAGTGCCAATCACCTTAGCACCTTTCGGTGTGTCCACAAGGGTCCACACTCCTAACTTCTTGAATTGTAGGAGTTCTTCTTGCATTGCACTGACCCATGCCTCATCATTTAATGCTTCACTAACATATTTATGCTCAAATTGAGACACAAAACATCAATATGCTCCATCGTGAAGGTATCCCTTTTCCATTACTGAGGCATAAGCAGCTGTGTATAGCTGATTTCTGGTCTATACTCGCGATCTAACATTCCCAATGACATTGTCCAGGGATGATAAACGTTTATCCGTGATCCTGGAGTTGTTGGAATTGCCACCTCAAGATCCAGATTGCTAAACTCAGGTTCAGGATCTGTAGCTGTTGGAGTATGAGGTTCCGAAATGTCAGAGGCATCAAGATTTGATGCTTGTGTACTTTTATTGGTAGGAACATGTTCCTCCTGCTCCTCATTAACAGTTTCAACTGCCTTATCATCTAATGGACCTGTTGATGTCGAGTCTAGTGGAGGAGTGTTAAGAGCATCATAATTCATTCTAGCAGACAACTCATTATAAGTATGAGAATACGACAGATTGAAGGATTTGAAGAAACCATCATAGTCAACGAAGAATGAGGGTCCTTTCCCACTGGGGGGCGGTGGTGTATCTTTGAACGTCAACGTTGTACCACACTTCTACCTGACCCGTTGAGTTATTGTAAACTCTCTTGTCTGGTATGTTGTATACAAGAAATATCCCTTCTTCTGCCTTCTCACTGAACTTCCCAAACTGAGTTTTCTTCAGCAACGTACTTGGTGCACAAAATGGTTCGAGATATTCCAGGTTAGGTTTACGTCGCTGGAATAGTTCATAACACATTTTCCCATGTCGCTTGACCACTAAGACTCGATTGAGCGTGTAACACGCATTTGGCACAGCCTCATTCCAAAATTGGATAGGCAGTTTCGAGTCGGCTAGCAGCGTTCTTGTTGTCTCTATCAAGCTCCAATTCTTTCGCTCAACAACTCCATTCATCTGTGGTGTGTAGGCAGACGTAAATTGATGTACAATCCCCTTTTCTTTACAAAAAGCCTCCATCCACTGGTTCTTGAACTCTGTGTCATTGTCTAATAGAATCTGTCTAACTTTCAGCTTGTAGAGTGAATCCAATGTAGTTTCCAGATGTTTGAATGATTTAAAAGTTTCTGATTTCGCTTTCAGAAACATCACCCAAGTGAATCTTAAGTAATCATCTGTTACTACATAGCAGTACAAATCACCAGCAACACTTTTAGTGCTGACGGGACGAAATAGATCCTTGTGTTGAAGCTTGAGAGGCATATCTATAGAGTTAACTTTCTTTGTCTTATAAGCCTTCTTGGTCTATTTCCCTTTCTTGGAAGCTATGCAGAAGTCTAGAAGCTGAAAATTCTTAACATTTACACCATTCACTAGATCATTCTGAATCAAGTGATTTATCTTTCTAGGATTGATGTGTCCCATTCTCCTATGCCAGGAGATTGAGTCCTTTTATGTTGCCTTTGACAAGAAGCATTGAACTGTGTGATCAGTTGTGGATGTTTTTGAATTATCCAAGACATATAAGTCGTTATATCTTAAAGTTGACATAAGAACGTTATCCTCCTCAATCACATAGTCCTTCTTCAACACGTAGCACTTCTTGTTGTCAAAAACAACTTTGAAGCCTTTGTCACAGATCTAGAAGACTTAAATCAAGTTGTTCTGTAGTTGTTGAATGTAGTTGACTTTATCAAACTTGACTTTCTGGTTTCCCACTTCGCCCTAAGTAGTGACATATCCTCCTTTATTCCCAACAAATGATACATGTCCTCCTTTAATTTGTTTGATGTTGAAGAGGAGAGACAAGTTCCTGGTCATGTGCTAGACGCTCCACTATCAACAATCCAGGTATTTGTGATAGCATTATAGCGGACACCCTGCACATTCAAAGGAAATGATCAGTTTAGGTTTGGGACACAAGCCTTAACAGGCTTGCGTGACCAAGAGGAATCACATATCATAAATTCAACCCACTGTCCACTTGAGGATGATGGCATATCGTTCTTCTTATTATTCTTATTATCAGACAACTTATTTGACTTTTCTTTCCATAAGCTAGTTTTGTGAAAGGTCTGTTTGTGATAAACAGACGACTGGCTTAGAGGTTGAACTTTAGGTTCATTAGTTCTCTTAGGAGGTGTAATAGAACTCCTTTTAGAAGAACTTTTTTGTATCATAAAGTTCAATTTTCTTTTTTGGAGTCAGATAATAAGGACAATTAGAAGAAATATGTCCTCTTTTTCCATAACTGTAGCAAGATCTTCCTTCCACATGTTGAGGAAACTGTTTATGTGATGTTGAGTGTGATATAGGTGCGACATGAGTCTGGTTGGGTTTAGTCACTTCTTGTTTAGATGTTTTTGCTTCTTTAACAAAATTATTTGTTTGAACATTTTTAACATCTTTAGCCTTTAGTTTATTTGGACTTTGTTGTGTAACACGGGTTTGGTTAACTGGTTTAGTCATTTTGGATTCAGAAGAAGACATGTGTGAACCTGACTTTACCTTAACCTTTTCAAATTTATCGACCAAATTAACAGTAAGCATCTTTCCTTTTGATTCCACAATAGACTCCTTCTGTTTAGTGATAGAGTTCACCGGTTTACCCGTGGAATCAGGATCACTAACCAAAGGAGTGGACACCACATGATCCTTTACGGGGTTGTTATTTACAGGTCTACATTTTGAATTTAAAAGGGTATCATGTGGTGGTGGAACTACTTTGTAGCCCAACCCTTCCCCATTATTTCATTCTTTTACTAAGTGTTGAACTATGTAAGAAGAACTGGTCCAACTATGCAGTTTTTGTTTTAAAGAATTAACTTCGACTTCTAAAACTGCTTTTTCTTTCTTTGTTTCTTCCAAAGAATTTAAATAAAACTTTATATCATTTGCTTGATTGAAAGCATCAAACTCGGTTTCCCTTAGTTGTTTAGCCAAAAGTTCTATTTTTTCTTTGTAACTGCACTCATTTTGTTTTAAGATATGATTAGCTTCAATGCACATTTGTAAATCATTTACCAAGTTATCATTATGGTCTAATAACCTAGAAAATTTCAAATCAATGCTTTCTCTAAATTTGTTACATTCATTACAAGCATGTTTTTTCAAACAATTGATCTTTAGTACTTACCTGTGAGGAATCAGTTGAATCAGACATCAATGTAGAGTTAGACTGTTCAGTTATTGGAGATTCTGAACTTGTAGCTCTCAGCTCTTCTTCAACTAAGTGATGTACCATGTTCACAACTTCTTCTATATCTGAAATTACTTTCTCAATTGTGATCTCACCTTCACTCATAGAACCATCATCCAGTCCCTCAACATAGGCTATGTTTGATTCACCCGGAGACACAAAGCGGAAGGTCCAGTCTTGCCCTTCATCACCTTGAGCGGTCAAGGCCTTTGTCTCTTTGCTTGAAGAGGTAGCTCCACTCATGGGTTTGTCTTGACGGTTGAAGGATGAAAATGGATTTCCATTTCCTGTTTTCTTGGGCTTTACACATTCACATTTAAAATGCCCTTTTCACCATAATTAAAGCAAGTGACTTTGGTTTTGTCGAAACCAAAGGTCGTGTCCTTTATGGCTACTAGATTCTGTCTCGTCTTCTTAACAAACTTTTTGGCTCGTCTAACTTCACTTGCAAGAGCCCACATGATATCCATCCTTTCCAGCTCGTTCTCGTCAACCTACTCGTAGTCTTCATCTGCAAGATGACAATTTCCGATCTTCCCAGCAACTAGACCATCATACAATTGTACCACTGCTGCTTGAAGATCCATATGATCCTTTGCAACCTCCACTGTTATATTACCGAGATTCTCGGTCTTCAACTTTGTAGTATTGGCTTTAAGAACTATGTGTTGAGTCGACGATGACCCAGATGTTTCTGGTCCTGAAGCAGTGGATTGTAAGGGAGCCGTGGAACTGGACACAAATGCTGTTTGCAGTGGTGCTCCTGAACTGGTTGGAGTGGGGAATGAGTTGTACAGTGAAAGATTCTAATCGTAGGATCCTTTCTGTGACTTGTACTTCATTCTCAGTTCCTCTTCTCTTAATTTCAGGATGAAGTCATTTATGTCTAACTTTGCAAGATTATCATTCTATCTTAGATTAGACACAAACGAATCCCATTTATTTGGCAAACCGTCTACAAAACTTGACACTTTATCTTCCATTGACGTTGTTACACCATGAGTGTGCAACTCACTCATCCAAGATGGTCCACCTGTCAATAATGTAATCCAAGCTCTCCTTCCCTATCGAAGAGAAGTTATCAAACTCCTTTTTGAGACCCTTAGCCTTCAGAGCCTTTAATGTTTCATTCCCATCATATCTATTTCCAATGCTTCCCATAACTTTTTCGCCTGCTTGTTCTCAGAGAACTGATGAAAGATATGTTTAGGTATCGACTGAGTCAACCGGGCATACACTTTCTTTTCTGCATTGTACTTAACCTTCTGGGTGTCATTCATTCCTCCGAGAATCTACTTAACTCCATCAGCACTAACTAGCATCGTGTAACCTGTCTCAATGGATGCCTAAAGATTGGGATCAACTCCATTTAGATAAATCTCAAACCTCTGCTTCCATTGTGGATAATCATCTAACGTTATAAGCTTTGGTGGTTTATTATGATTTCCAATTTCATTTTCCAAAAGCAGAAGGTTCTAGATACAAGAGTCCCTTCCTATAGTAAAAGCAGTGAATTGATCTTGCATTTCTATAAACTTTGAACTTTAGAACAAGACTGGTTCACTCGTGCGAATGGACAAATGAGGATGAGTCAATCGTTCGATTGGACAAATGTGGATGAGTCAATCGTGCGATTGAACAAATGCGGATGAGTCAATCGTGCGATTGGAAAAATGCGGATGAGTCAATCGTGCAATTGGACAAATGCGGATGAGTCAATATGGATGACTCAGTCGTGCGAATGGTCAAATGCGAATGACTTAGTTGTGAGAATGAACAATGCAGATGACTCAATCAGATGGTTCAGTCGTACGAATGGACACTGCAGATGACCAATGCGGATGGCTCAATCGTACAAACTAGGTATTCTTGCGATTGAAGGCTGTTGTGTTTGAAAATTTTCGAATTTTGACACTTTGACACGAATTACAATTTACCCAGAAACCCTAATCTGCCGTATGATGAAAAACATAAAAATTGATGTCTGGAAACGTCGAAAAACACCTGTGGACCCAAAAAGATCACTCTGTTGAATTAAAACGTGAGGTTTGACACAATTCTAATTGAATCAAACGAAAAATCAAGAGCCAAAGCTCTGATACCACTTGTCAGGATCGTGTACATACAGAATACTATCATATTTTGTGTTTATACCGAATCAAATAGTGTGCAATCCTATTTGATTGGTGATCCAATCAGTGAGAACAATTACCCGATCGATATAAGATTGAAACTAAACATTATGAACGAGTAGAGATCGATCAGAATTGATCTATGAAGTTGGACAGGCTTCCTTGGACGTTCTAGATGGCTAGGGTTCATAAGAGTATCAAGTGTTTCTCACGTGTTATTCAAGTGTTACTCAAGTGTTTCGTTTTCCATGAATTAGGTGGTATTTATAGGTTATGGGTTTCCAATCATACGATTGAACCATTCGCATGGTTCAGTCGTGTGACTGAATCATGCGACTGATTCAGTCTCCTGGTTCGGTCGTGCGACTGGTCCATTAGCATGATGTATTCATGCGTATGGTCCATAAGCATGTTCCATTCACATGAAGACTCATACGACTAAGTTTGAACACATTTCTCAACTAAGTTTGAACACATTTCTCAAGCATTATTGACTAAGAACTATGCATAACAACCTCAAACCTATATAGTAAGTTCATTATACTTTAACACACAATAATACTATGAAATATTAAAGATTACAAACATCAACCACATAATATATTTCATTTAACCCATTTATTATATATGTGTAAGACATGAAAGACTTTTACATTAAGCACATAAACTAGGGACATATGTATCAACAACGCAGATGCATCACCTTCCGGATCGTTATCATCCTTTTTATCTTTACCGCTTTGTCCTCCTTCATCAACATCCTCTTTAGAATCATCTTCATCCTCATCATCATCATCATCATCATCACCATCATCACCATCATCACCATCTTTGATCTTTAATGGCTCATTCTTTGATCCCTTGAGCTTTAGCAGTATCTTCTTGTTCTTCTTCTCAAGCTCCTCTATCCTCTTCACCGAAGCCAACACCAACTCATTTTGACATTTAAGTGCATGGTGGGCTCGGCCTAATGCTCTCTCTCACTGAGCACTCTTCTCACTCAGTTGAACTATCTGCTTTGCCTGATCTGCATTCACCTCCATCATCTGATTTAGTTGAGTAGCCCTTAGCTTATCAGTGGCAATCAGTCTTAGCATAATGCGGTTGAGGTAATTCAGCTGCTCCTCCAACCCGACCATGGGTAGAGTAGGTCCATGTGAGAATGTGGGTTGGGTGGAGGGGAAAACTTGGTGAGTGGTGGTTGTGGTGGGAGATGTGGTGAATAAGTGAGGTGGAATGGGAGTGGGATGTGGTGGAGTGGTTGTGGTAATGGTGGTGGGAGGAGTGATAGTGGTTGTAGGTGGAGTGGTTATAGTAGGAGTAGCTATGGTGGTGGTGGTAGGAGATGTGATAGTGGTGGTAGCTATGGCAGTGGTGGTGGCTTTGGCAGTGGTGGTGGCTATGGTAGAAGATGTGATCACAGTATACCTTGGCCTCTTACCCTTTTTGCCATATGGGTGAGCCATTCTCTTCTTCATGGAGCCCCTTGCAATAGCGGCTCCCCCTTGGCTGCTGGGCTGGTCAGGGGTGTATGTAGGATCAGTAACATCAGTAGCATCACCCCTCGACTCAGCCTGGCATCCGCCAATCGCCTCTATCCCTTTGTCGGTGGCCACAACCCGGCTCCCGACAGTCCTCACTAATGGCTCATCATATGACTCCTCATCTTCATCAATCAAGAAGTCTTGGTGGAAGGCAACCATTTTTGTTCCACCAGGTGCCTCATCACCTTGACCCTGATCATCGTCATCGTCATCGTCGTCTTCATCTGTGGGTGCCATGATGGGCTTAACATCGGAGTCACTGTCATCATGACGCCACTTCTTGCGATATGGCGCCACGTACTCCGCGTTGGCCAAATGACCAAACAGTCTCCTCATCGGGGGCTTCACTTGCTTCTTCCGGTAGACCATCATCCTACCCAATGTCTTATCATCCATCACCTTGAGTGTAACAACATCGTCTCTCTCCTTTGGCAGCGAAGGAAGCTTCTGATCGATGATCATCTGTAGAAACCTTGGGTACATACAGAAGCCTTCCTTGCCCTTGGCCTCGAGGTTCTCGGCCATGTAGGAGAATATCATCTGGGAGAAATTGAACGGGTGGTTCAGTACCAGAGCAACATATGCATTCTGGATTTGATCTGACATCTCGTCAAATCCTCCTCTCCTCGACACAATGCACTTGAGGATGACGTGAGCTAAGTACTTAATCTGGGGGCACAAGTTGCTTTTGTTGAGCACACCTGCGTTGATGTCCCTAGTGTACATCATCTACAGGAAGCAGCCCCTAACTGTCAGAGGGTGTAGCTTGGTCGGGTGGTCACCATCTTCACCCAGATCCAGGATTTGCTTAAGATCGGATGCAGTAACACTAATCTACTATCCAAAGATAGAGCTTCGGATACTATAGGGCTCAGTGGACCTATCAACAGTAGCCCCTTCCTAGAAGGTCCGGTGTAGTGATCTGTATGTCGTGCAAGGTGTAGATATGGCCTTGAAGATCCGCGATCTCCTGAGAAAGGCAATGATCCCTACAAACTCGGAAGGATTCCGAGTGGTAGAATCTAAGTGAGCACATATGTTGTGCTTGGGGCTCATGGTCCAT
Organism: Flaveria bidentis; assembly: GCA_018326385.1. Classification (NCBI taxonomy): domain Eukaryota; kingdom Viridiplantae; phylum Streptophyta; class Magnoliopsida; order Asterales; family Asteraceae; genus Flaveria; species Flaveria bidentis. The sequence goes on along the minus strand of BJCM01210104.1, from coordinate 3,076 downwards.
CTATCAGCCATTTTGTTGTAACACAAGAAACATATACATTAGAGTTGTGTATAGGAGATGATAATTGAAACTTAAGCTATTTTAGATCAAACTGGTTCAATCGTGCTATTGGACCATATGACTGAGTTCAGTCGTGCGATTGAGCCTGCGGCTGAGTTCAGTCGTGCGATTGAGCCTGTAGCTAAGTTCAGTCGTGCGATTGAGCCTGCGGCTGAGTTCAGTCGTGCGATTGAGCCTGTAGCTAAGTTCAGTCATGCGATTGAGCTTGCGACTGAAGTTAGTCGTATGTTTAGCCATACGGTCGAGTCAGTCGTGCAACTGAGTCACCGAATGATTCATTCGTGCGATTGAATCGTACGCCTAGCTCAATCGTGCGACTGAGGTTCATTCGAAGTGTCCATTCGCATATTATTCTGTGTGACACTCTGACCTTGAATCTTGGTCAAATCTTGATGTTAGACGTCGTGTTTAGACTCATTAGATTCGTAGGGACTCTAAATATCACTTAATGTCATTTCTATCTGTGATTATGTCCATTTAAGTGGTCTATTTGAAGAGTTATCCTGATTTCTTGATTTTAATTTATTAAGTTAGTTAGGGTTTTATTACACTGGTCATTTTGATCGATTTCAGTCTCACAATACCTGTAGATGAATGAGATACCAGTTAGAATCAGAATCATCAAGTAAGCAACGTAAAGGAAATATTGGCAGAGTGTCTGCGTATGAGAGAAGTTTGAATGCTTTGAAGGGTTGTGAGAAATGGGCACCGACTCACCTCTCTATTTATATTGTTTTAATGTTCAGTTGTGCGATGGACCCATACGCCTGCTTCAATCGGGCGAATGGCTTATACTTCTTCGTCTAGTCGTACGATTGGTTCATTCTGGTGATCCAATAGCATGGATGCCCCCATACTCATGGTCCAATCGTGTGACTGGCTCATACTTATGGTCCAATCTTGCGATTGGCTCATACTTATGGTCCAATCATGCGATTGACTCATACTTATTGTCCAATCACGGGAATGACTCATACTTATGGTCCAATCGTGCGATTGGCTCATACTTACAAACATTTAAACTTTTACCTCGTGATATCGAACATTATGAACACCAATCATCTCAGACATGACCTTTTTAATTTAAAACCATTTGATCACCTCATACGTGATCCTTTTAATTTAAAACCATTAGATCACTTCAGACGTGATCCTTTTATTTAGAACCAATTGGTCACCTCAGACAAGACCACTTTTAGTGAGTGATTCATAGATTAAATCTAGTTGTATAGTCTAACATTTACCTAACAAAAGACTATAAAAATAGAAAAACAACTTGAAATTAAAAACAAAACAAGACATATTTTTGTGTTTTTAATTTAAGATGGATTGAAATCTTTTATAAAAACGTCTAACGGATTTTAATCTTGGATAACACAGCTTCAAGTTAATTTGATCATTTCTGGAATGATTCATTATGGAACCATACATGTATATCAGAATCATTTGGGACATTTTAATAAAACATTTTGATGCTAGATTCTTGTTTTGACCGAGAGTCAATAACCCTTTTAGGAAATCATACTAGAGCTATAAGATGCACACAATGATTTTGACTGTCAAGAGGTGCAGCCACGATGATTGTCAGTATATTTTTGAACTTAAATCCATACACATATTTTTGACTCACATTGGTGGTGATTTAGGTTTGATTATTTCAACAAGCATTTGTGGATTCCACACTTATATCGTAATCAACATTCCTCAGGAGATTTTTGAGCAGTCTACGGGTATTTGACAAGAACAGACTATTCTAACAGCTTTCAAAGAGATGTCAAGCCTCAGGTCAGTGCCATCACACAACAGAGAGGCGCAAACAACAATGAATTCTAGAATATTTAAGTTAGTGCTACCGCACATTAGAGAGACACACAACCTATCTTCTTGTTAAACCATTTATTTTTCCTTTTGCACATAACACACCAATAACATAAGTTATTAGCTTGATTGCATTTAGCATTTTTCATGTGCTTTGCTCATATTTATGGTCACCCGCACACATTTGTGGCATTTATTTTGCTCCTCACCCCTTATTGGAAATGCGTTGACCGTGTTAACCAGGGATAAGATGGGAACCCAAAGCCAGTTGAACAACTTAGTTTGAATTTAAATCACCAAAGAGGTCTACTCATCTATTGTGTTGAATCTATCGACACATCATATAATGGACTAGCAACCTCTAGGTCTACTTTCTCTATGTTACCTCAGTAGTAGACTAGTTTTACTATCATTTTTCCTTTTATTTTACTTAGACTTTTCAGACTTATACTTTAAATTTTGCATCTTAATCATTTAAATTCTTTTGAAGTCTCAAACAGTTTGTTCCATGTGTACTATCATTTTCCTTAGACTTTGAATTGAAATCACTAATTTGATTTCATTTCTTTTAGCAAGCTTCCCTCCTCCCTCTTTTTTTTTAAGAAAATAAATATTGTAACTAATCTGATACTAAACTAAACTATTCTCCCCCTAAAATACGAAAATCGAAAATGATTTTGTGTTTCTGGATTTTAATAGACAGGAAAATAAAATATAATAAAAAAATAAAAAGAAACTAAAAACTTGGTGGACTACGCACTTTCTTCTTCTAGAATCACATCACTTTTCTTTTTCATGCCATTAGCCTTTAAGACATATAAAAACCTTTGTTTATCAAATGATTTTGTGTAGAGGTCGGCGCGTTGAAAATCCATATTATTTTTAACAACATCGATTAATTGCTTTTCAAAACAGTCACATATAAAGTGATATCAAATACCGATGCGGTTAGTTTTAGGGTGTTGGACTGGATTTTTGGTGACAACAGTAGTAGCTTAATTATCAACAAAAATAGGGGTGTTAGTGTTAGGACCTACTGCGTACGGTGTACTAACTGATTCAACGTGAAACCAGATCAAATAGTGCCGAATCCTATTTGATTGGCGATCCAATCAAAGAAAACGTTAATCCGATCAAACCTAACGATTAGAATACGTTAAGAATAGAATAGGAATGATCAGAAACGTTCTATGAACTT
>BJCM01210103.1:0-18412 GCA_018326385.1 Flaveria bidentis | reverse complement strand
TTCAGATTATAAACTATATTATAACCATCTTTTCCGCTGCGTTTTTCAGAAAGTTTAAATGGTTAAACTATGTAACTATGTTTTAACAAACCCCAACAATAGTATGATTTGAAATAAAGTAAAGAATAGTTTTGAATGAAAGTAAAGTATGTTTTATTTAAAACTAGAACTCACTTAGCAACGATGACTTTTATGTGTTTCCAGTTGGCAGGTAAAGGTTGTTGAGTATGGCACAGGGCGGCTACTTGGCTCTTTTTGGATGACATCCAGTTTTACAATGCTTTTGTGATGTAATGCAACATGTATTTTGTAAGGTGTTAACGGTGTATTATTTTGCAAAAGTTTTTATAATGAAATGAAATGTCGTTCATAATGTTTCCGCTGCAATGATTATTTAAGCTAATATAAATGTATGTTTTAAGTGCAATGAATGACCAGCTGTGAGTGTCCCGGGAACGGGGCCTTACAAGATGGTATCAGAGTCAAAGTTTAAGTGAAACGGGTAAATTTTCAAAAGAAACCTAAACTGAAAATGGGATGGAAAGGGAAGGGATGTCAATCCAAGTAGCTGCGTGCCATCAGGTATTTTCTTTAATGATAACCGGTATTATGTGCACATGTTATATTGTTTATGTGCTTTTTGTAGATTTAGAGACTGATGTAGTAAGGAGAGTTAATGCTTGGGGTATGAAGAGTAAAGTAAGTGGCTAATCATAACTGGCCATTGTAATTAGGGACTTACTATACTTGACATAAACTGAGCTGTTCCCTTGAATGAGAGTGTTAGTGTTTGAATCTTATAGTATGCATAGAGGATGGCCAGTGGTAGATCATCGAAATTATCATGTGGTGGAGGTGGTGGTGGACGTGGTGCTGAACCGTGGCCCAAGGGAGGAAGACCTAGAGTTGAAAAGGTGGTTCATGAAGGACCCGAGAACCCTCATCCACAGGGTGGAGATAAGAGTGCCAACTTAAGGGCCTCAGTGAAGGAGGCTGTAGTTGAGGAAGTGCATCAGGTCATGCAGATGTTCCTACCGTCTGTGGTGACTGAAGTGATAAAGGCTATACAGGAGGGGGAGGGAAAGGAAAGGAGTAGGCCTACGGGCGAAAGGAGATGACCCGAGACTGAGACGGTTATTTTAGATGATGAAGAAGAAGAAGAGGAGGAAGAGGAGCCTTTGTAGGAGACTGCACGAGCCGGTAATCACAGGGCATCTCAAAGATGCAAGCCCCCTACCTTTGATGGTAACGACACTACTACTGCTGCTCACCGGTGGGTGAGAGAAATGGAAGCTGTTCTGAATATCAGTGAGTGCAGAGAGGACAAGAAGGTGAAATTTGCTGCTCACTCATTTGTGGACTCGACTTTGTGCTGTTGGGACAATATGGTCCAAGCCGAAGGTAGACGGGCGATAGGAAGGATGATGTGGGCAGAGCTGAAGAGGTTGGTGATTAAGGAGTTTTGTCCTTACCGTGCGATGGACATGGTTGACAGGGAATTCCTGCAGCCGGAGGCGGGGACTATGACCCATCAACAATACACCACCAAGTTAACGAAATGGCACGTCTAGTGCCAGATCAGGTGACACCTTTGTCACAGAAAATTAAAAGGTATATTCAGGGTCTGTCGGCGGATGTCTGCATGCACATGATCTTTGCCGAACTGAGCACGTTTAGGTCGGCAGTTGACTTGTCAGGGATATTGTATGATGAAAGGATTGTGGTGGAAGGTGAAGGAAGCAAGAAAGGTGTTGGTGATCGGAATTGGAACGGAAAGCGATTTGGACGTGGCGGAGCCGCTCCAAACAAAAAGGTGCACCGGTGGATGACCGAAGTGTGGTCACATCTAGTGCGGGGTTGAGGAGGTATGTTAAGTGTGGACGAGTGCACACCGGGGAATGTATTGTGAGATCCAATGTCTGTTTCTGTTGTTGGAGGACCGAACAAGTGGCGAAAAACTGCAGGGTAAGGAGTAGTTATACTTGTGGCGAGGAGGGCCACATGAGTAGAGACTTCAAGAAGCCGGCTGCAAGTTCTGGTGCAGGGAAGAAAACAACCGAGACTAAAGGGCAAAGGGAGAGTGCCAGAGCCTTCACAATGACGCAGGAGGAGGCTAGGACGGACCCCGTTGTTGTGTCAGGTCTGTTTCTAGTAAATAAAACTTTAGCCTCTGTGTTATTTGATTCTGGTACTAGTAAAAGTTTTATTTCAGCTGCTTTCTATGCTAAATTGTTTGTTAGTAGTAAGAATATATATGCGGCCTTTTATGTAGAAACAACCATAGGTAAGTCTACTAGGATCTCTGAGATGATAGAAGGTTGTGATGTAGAACTAGAAGGTCACAAGTTTCCTATTAGACCATTTGTGTAACCTTAGCGGGTTTGATGTAGTCCTAGGAATGGATTGGTTGGAGAACTACAAGGCAAACATTTTGTGTCGCATGAAGATGATTCGATTGACAGCGCCTGACGGGAGTTTGGAGACGGTTTATGGTGATCGAATCACGACAGTCCCGAAAGCAATTTCGATGGGGGGTGGCAGGAAAATGCATGAGGCATGGATGTAGTGCCTACTTGGACTACGTGAAGGATGTGGATGCGCTGGTGTGTGACTTTCCAGATGTATTTCCTGAAGACTTACCATGAGTGCCACAAGACCACGAGATCGAGTTTCAGATTGATCTGATACCAGGTGCCCAACCTGCTGCTAAGGCACCGTATCGGTTGGCTCCGACGGAGATGAAGGAGTTGATTGAGCAACTACAGGAGTTGCTGGATAAGGGGTTCATTAGACATAGTATCTCTCCTTGGGGTGCTCTGGTTTTATTCGTGAAGAAGAAAGATGGTAGTATGACAATGTGTATAGACTACCATGAATTGAATAAATTGACAGTAAAGAATCGGTACCCTTTACCGAGAATTGATGATTTGTTTGATCAGCTCCAAGGTGCCAGTTGGTTCTCAAGGATAGACCTTCGATCAGCTAAAGGTGAAGGAACAAGATTTCCCTAAAACAGCTTTTCGCACGTGTTATGGACACTACGAGTTTCTTGTTATTTCTTTTAGTTTGACCAACGTCCCAGCTGCTTTTATGGACTTAATGAATCGAGTGTGCTAGCCAATGTTAGATAAATCAATGATTGTGTTTATTGATGAGGGAGAAGTTGTATGCCAAGTTCTCCAAATGCGCATTTTGGCTATGCATGTTCAATTCTTGGGTCACATGGTGAATCCTGAGGGGATTATGGTGGATCCGGCAAAGGTGGATGCAGTGATGCAATGGAAGTCTCCAAAGACGCCATCCAAGATTCGTAGTTTCTTTGGTTTGGCGGGCTACTACAGAAGATTCTTTCCAGACTTCTCTAAGATCGCTTCTCCACTAATCAAGTTGACCGGGAAAGATGTAAAGTTTGTATGGGTCAAGCTCAAGAGAAGGCGTTCGAGAAGTTAAAGGCGAGATTGACTCAAGCTCTTGTCTTGTCCTTACACGATGGAAGCGAATATCTGGTGGTTTATTCTAATGCTTCCTACTCGGGGTTAGGGTGGGTGTTAATGCAGAGGGGAAAAGTTATAGCCTATGCATCCCTATAGTTAATGGTTCATGAGGTTAATTACCCTACTCATGACATGGAGCTAACAGCTGTAGTTTCCGCGTTAAAGATATGAAGGAACTACCTATACGTTACAAAGTGCACCATCTTCACCGACCACAAGAGCTTGAAGTACTTCATCGAGCAGAAGGACCTGAACATGAGGCAGAGGAGATGGTTGGAGCTCATAAAAGACTATGATTGCGAGATCCATTACCATCCGGGCAAAGCCAACATAGTGGCAGATGCCCTTAGCCAAAAGGAGAGACCCGAGCCGATTCGGGTGAAAGCTTACAAGTTAATCATGACCTCAAATGTAATGAAGCAAGTCAATGAGTTTCAAGATGAGGCGTTGAAAGAAGATCATCTAAACTCTGAAAGAATGAGAGATCTGGTAATAGAATTCGGTGAGAACACACTTGGTGTTAGAACCTGATTCGGGCGGATGTGGATTCCTCGTTTTGGGGATCTACGTGTGAAGATTATGGATGAAGCTCACAAGACTCGATACTCCATTCACCCCTGTGCTACAAAGATGTACCAACACATGAAGAAAGATTATTGGTGGACGGGTATGAAGCGTGATGTGGTGGAGTATGTGAGTAAATGTCTTACTTGTTTACAAGTGAAGGCCAAGAACCAAAAGCCGTATAGGAAGATCCAACCTTTGGATATACCGGAGTGGAAGTGGGAGCATATCACCATGGATTTTATTACGAAGCTACCCACGCACCGCGCCAGGATACGATGCCATATGGGTGATAGTTGATTGATTAACGAAGAGTGCTCACTTCCTACCGATTCGTGAGACATATTCATCTGAGACATAGTCATGGTGTGCTGGTGTCTATTGTGTCTGATTGTGACACCCGGTTTACATCTAAATTTTGGAAGAAATTCCATGATGCTATGGGGACGATGTTACATATCAGCACGGCTTATCATCCTCAGACGGATGGTCAGTCAGAAAGGACCATTCAGACGTTGGAGGATATGATTCAAGCGTATGTAATCGATTTTGGAGGAAGTTGGGAAGACCACTTGTTGTTAGCTGAGTTCTTATATAACAATAGTTATCATGCCAGTATCATTATGTCTCCTTATGAGATGCTATATGGTAGTAGGTGCAGAACACCCATGTGTTAGGGTGATATCAGCCATAAATAGTTAGGGAGCGTTGAAGTGGTCAAGGCTACGACTGAGAAACTAGATAGGATCAAATCCTTCATGAAGGCAGCCAAAGATAGACATAAGTCGTATGCTGATAAACGACGTAGACCGATTGAGTTCCAGGTGGGTGACAGGGTTACGTTAAAATTCTCACCTAGGAAGGGTATCATTCGGTTTAGAAAGCAGGGCAAGTTGAGCCCAAGGTACATAGGGACTTTCCGAATCATTTCTTGAGTAGGAGAGGTGGCCTATAGACTAGAGTTACTAGAGGAGCTAAGTGAAATTCATCTGACATTCCATGTATCTGATCTGAGAAAATGTTTGGCAGGTGAGGATAAGGTTGTACCACTAGAGGATATCAAGGTAGTTGAATAAAGTGGAGCAACCAGCAGAGATCATCGATTATAAAAAGAAGAGGTTGAGGAATAAATTGGTTCCTCTTGTGCATGTATAGTGGAGTCATAGAAAGGGATTCGAGTCAACGTGGGAGACGGAAGAAGAGATGAGACAACACTACTCATGATTGTTTGAGGAATAACAGGTTTCGGGGATGAAACCAATATAAGGGGGGTGGACTTGTTACACCCGGATATATTTAAAAGTCAAAGAAAGAAAGAATAAAGTGAAGAATAAGAAAGAAAAGTTATAAAGCCCAAGTAGAGGGACTTAATGTGTCAAAAGGACTAAAACTTTCAAAAGTTGGTGAGTAAAACATGATGTGTTGATGCATATGTGCCGAGTTTAGGAGCTCAATGTAAAATGTCATGTCTTACATATATATAATTGAATGGGTATGAATGAAATACAATGTATGGTTTATGCTTGTAATGTTTATTACTTCATATTTTATTGTGTAATGAACTAACTATATAGGTTTGTGGTTGTTTACCTAGTTCTTAGTCAATAATGGTTGTGAAAAATGTTTAAACTTAATTGTGTGAAGTTCTCATGTGAATGGACCATGCTAATGGAGCATACGCATGAATACTTCATGCTACTGGACCAGTTGCACGACTGAACCAGGAGACTAAATTAGTCGTATGATTATGACATGAGATTGACTCAGTCGCACGACTGAACATTTAGTCTTGCGGATGAATCAACCGCATGTTTCAGTCGCACAACTGAACCATGTTAATGGTTTAGTCGTACGAATGGAAAACCCTAACCTATAAATACCACTTAATTCATGGTAAAACATAACAATTCGAATACCTACGCACATAATCATACCCTTGTCGTCCAGAGACTCAAGAACACTTGTTCCAAGTTCATAGATCACAGTTAATGATCTTGCAATCGTTCTTAACGTTTTGATTCAATATTAGATTGATTATACTAGCGTTCTCACTGAATGGATCGCCAATCAAATAGGATTCTGCACTATTTGGTTTGGTATACACGTAAGTCAGTTAGTACTCCGTACAATAAAAGTCATAACAAGTGGTATCAGAGCCTTGGCTCTTGATTTGCGTGTGATTCAATCGATTTTGATTTAAAAATCACGTTTTTCACTAAAAAAACTCAATCTTTTTTGTATCAAACAGTGTTTTTGACCACTCCAGGTCAAAAAGTTAACGTTTTCCGGCATACGACAATTAGGGTTCATGAAAATTCATGTTTTTGTGTCAAAGTACCTAAAATACTTGAATTTTCAAAAACCAGCAGATTCAGTCGCACGACTGAACTCATACGCACCTTCCATATGCACGATCGCATTCAGTCGATCATCAATTTAGTTCGACTGAACACCCAATTCGCAATGTTCATCCGTACCTGTCCAATCGCACGATTGAGCTATCCGCATTTGTACAATCGCACGATTGAGCCATCCGCATTATTCAATCGCACGAATAGCCCAATCGCAGTCTTACATTCGCACCAGTAAAACAGTTGAGTTCAAAAATTCAAAGTAAATAGAGATGGACGATCAATATTCAGCATTCACAGAAGGTAGGGATTCATGGATCCAAAATCTATTGCTTCTGGAAAATGAAGTGGGAAATCACAATAAGCCCCCTAAGCTCATAACGTTAGATGATTACCCACAATGGAAGCAAAGGTTTGACATATACTTAAACGGAGTAGATACTAATCTGTGGGAATCAATAGAGATAGGGTACAACATGCCGGTTGGTGCTCATGGAGTTAAACTTACCTTAGGTGGCATGACTTATAGCTAAAAAGTAAAGTACAATGCAGAGAAGAAGGTGTATGCTCTGCTAACTCAGTCAATTCCTAAGGATATATTCCATCAATTTTCTAAGAACAAGCAAGCAAAGAAGCTATGGGATGCTCTAGAAAAAACAGTATGAAGGGAATGCATCATTAAAGGCTCTAAAGGCTAAGACTTTGATAAAGGATTTTGTTAACTTCTCATCGATGGGGAAGGAGAGCTTGGATGATGTCATTGACCGTTTCTACCACTTGATGAGTGAGCTACATTCTCATGGAGTTACAACGTCTATGGAAGAAAAGGTGTCGAATTTTGTAGATGGATTGCCAGAAAAGTGGGTCTCATTTGTGTCTAATCTCAGATAGAATGATTTGCTGGAAAAGTTGGATATCAATGATTTCATTTTGAAGCTGAGAGAGGAAGAGTTGAGGATGAAGTACAGATCTTAAAAGGCGTCATATGATCAGAACTCGTCACTTTACAACTCAACTCCACAAGCAAAAACGTCAGGAGCACCACTTCAAACGGCTTTTGTATCGAGTTCAGCCACTCCGCCTCAAGCTACCACTTTAGGATCTGACACGTCAGGGTCGTCTTGCACCCAATACATAGCACCTGAAGCCAATGCTACAAGACTGAAGATCGAGAATCTTGGTAATGTGACTGTCGAGGTACCTAAGGAGCACATGGATCTCTTAGCAGTTGTCGTTCACTCCTATGATGGTCTAGTTGCAGGGAAGATTGGAAACTGCCATCTGGCAGATGAAAAGTACGAGCAAGTAGATGAGACTGAGCTGGAAAGAATGGATATCATGTGGGCATTGGCAAGTGTTGTCCGGAGGGCGAAGAAGTTTGTCAAGAAGACAGGACAGAACTTGATTGCCACAAAGGATACAACCTTTGGTTTTGATAACACCAAAGTTACCTATTTTAACTGTGGAGAGAAGGGGCATTTCAAGCGTGAGTGTGTGAAGCCTAAGAAGACAGGTAATGGTAATCCTTTCTCATCCTTCAGTCATCAAGATAAACCCACAAGTAGCCTTACACCATCAAACAAGGATCCTATAGCCTTGATGACTCAAGATGACGAAGGGCAAGATTGGACCTTTCGGGTTGTGTCTCCGGGAGAATCCAACATTGCATGTGCTGAGGATTTGGATGACGACTCGGCAAGCGAAGGTGATATAGCAGTGGAACTCGCGATATCAAATATTGAAGAAACTGGAAATGTGGTCAATCACGTGAATGAAGAAGGTCAAAGTTCAACATGTTCAGAATCACAAGCACCAGAAAAGTCAAACTCTCTTATGATGGCTGGTTCAACAGAACCCTCTCATGTAAGTTCCACTAACCTACCTTTCAATAATCAAGCTTGTTCTGATTGTAATAAATTTAGGGAAAGCATAGATTTGAAATTTGCTAGGTTATTAGATCACAACAATAGCCTAGTAAAGGACTTGCAACTGTGCACTCAAGAAAATCGTATTTTAAAACAAAATAAGCACAGTTACAAAGAGAAATAGAACTGTTAAATAAACAATTTAGGGAAACCGAAGTTGTGGCTTTTAACCAAGCTAATGACATTAAGTTCTATTTAAACTCCCTAGAAGAAGCTAAGAAACAAGAAGCAGTTTTGAAAGTCGAAGTAATTTCATTAAAACCAAAACTGCACAGTTGGACTAGTTCTTCTCACATAGTCGAGCACTTAGTGAGAGAACGTAAGAATGGGGAGGGTTTGGGTTACAAAGTGGTTCCACCACCACATGAGACCTTCTTAAATGAAAAATGCACACCAATAAATAACAACCCAATCAAGGATCATGTGGTGACCACTCCTCTTGTAAGTGATCCAGATTCCACAAGTAAATATAATGAATCTGTCACCAAACAAAAGGAGACCACGTTAAAGTCAAAAGGGAAAATATCTATTATTAATTTGGATAAAAAAGTTGAGAAGGTTAAGGTAAAGTTGGGTTCAAACACATCAAATTCTGAACCTGAAAAGACCAAACAAGTTAACCAACCACATGCATCATGTCTAAGTCCAAACAAACAAAAGGGTAAAGATGTTGAAAAAGTTCAAATAGTAAATTTTGTTAAAGTAGCTAAAACATCTAAGCAACAAGTGTCAAAACCCAAACATAATAAAGTCACATGTGTGTCACACACTTCTCCATAGAAATAGTTACACCAACATGTCGAAAGTAGATAATGTTACAACTGTGGGAAGTGTGGACATATCACGTCTTATTGTCCTTATTATGAGATACCAAGGAAAATAGTTGAACTTTATGACACTAAGCAGAGCTCGTCAAAAAGAAGTTCCATTACTCCACCAAAAAGAGTCAGTGAACCTAAAGTTCAACCCATTAGCCAGTCATCTGTTTACCACAAGCAGGCCTTACACAAAACTAGCTTATGGAAAGAAAAATCTAGTTCAATGTCCGAAAATGAGAACAAGAAGACGAATGATCTTCACTCACCCTCAAATGGACAGTGGGTGGAATTTATGATGTGTGATTCTTCTGGGTCACCCAAGCCAGTTAAGGCTTGGGTCCCTAACCTCAACTAATTATTTCCATTGAATGTGCAGGGTGTTCACTATAGTGCTGAATCAAATACTTAGATTGTAGATAACGGAGCATCCAAGCACATGACTGGGAACCTGACTCTCCTGTCAAACGTCAAACAAATTAAAGGAGGCCACCTTTCCTTTGCTAGAAACAAAGGAGGTTACATCACCGCTCAAGGGGAAGTGGGGAACCAGAAAGTGAAGTTTTATAATGTAATCTATCTCCAACAACTTCAAAACAACTTACTTTTTGTCTCTCAAATATGTGACAAAGGCTTTAAGGTAGTATTCAACAACAAGAAGTGCTATGTTCTGAAAAAGGACTATGTGATCCCGGAGGACCAAGTCTTAATGCCGGCTTCAAGATATAACGATCTTTATGTCTTGGATCTATCAAAGGACTCCACAACAGATCATCAAGTTTAGTGCTTCTTGCCAACGGCTACCAAGAAGGATTCGATCTTCTGGCATAGGAGAATGGGAAACATCAATCCCCGGAAGATGAATCACTTGATCCAGAATGATCTAGTGCAAGGAGTTAATGTCAAAAACTTCCAATTACTGGATTTTTGTGTTGCCTGCAAGAAAGGCAAACAGACTAAGAAGACTTATAAAGAAAAGAAAGTTCACTCCATTAAACTGCCTCTTGAGCTTCTTCACATGGATCTGTTTGGTCCAGTCAGTACAAGGAGCATCGCTGGCGACTTGTAGTGTTATGTAGTTACTAATGACTACTCAAGATTCACTTGGGTAATGTTTCTGAAATCCAAATTTGAAACATCTGAGTCATTCAAAGAGCTAGTAACTACATTGGAGTCACTTTACAACCTGAAGGTAAGACTAGTACGCTTAGACAAAGGTACAAAGTTCAAGAACCAATGGATGGAGGCATTCTACAAAGAAAAGGGAATTGTGCACCAGTTCACTTCTGCCTACACTCCTCAAATGAACGTAGTTGCTGAGAGAAAGAATCACATCTTAATAGAGACAACACGAACAATGCTAGTAGACTCGAAACTGCCAATCCATTTCTGGAATGAGGTAGTTGCCAATGCATGTTACACTATAAATCGAGTCCTGGTGGTAAAACGTCATGGTAAGATGTGTTACGAGTTACTCCAATGACGTAAGCTGAATCTAGAGTACCTTGAACCGTTTACCGCACCATGCACCCTCTTGAAGAAAACTCAGGAAGGTAAGTTCAGCGAGAAGGCTGACAAAGGAATTTTTCTAGGATACAACATATGGAATAAGAGAGTTTACAACCACTCAATGGGTCAAGTAGAAGTGTGGTGCAACGTCGACGTTCAAAGATACATCACCCCCTGTTGGCAAATGATCCGCTTTCTTTTTCCATTATGATGGATTCCTTAAGTCCTTCAACATCACTCTCTCCACTTTTGACGATGAGTTAGCAACCAAAATGATGTATGATGTCTTAAACACACCATCACAAGACTCAACAACATTTGGTCCACAAGTTGAGTCGCCCAGTCACTCATGGGGAGCACTTGAGGTAAGTGACTCCTCCTCTGACGATGAAGCCCTAGAGAATGATCAGGTCAATCACGAGGAACAGGTTCCTACTACTGCAAGTCCCTAAGCATCTAATGTGGATGCCTCTAATTCTTCAGAACCTCAAACTCCTACTACCTCAGATGCGGAACCAAGAGTTCACAATCTCGATAATGAGGTAGTCGTTCACACTACTCCTGGATCAGGCTTAAATGTCTATCATCCTCTAAACAATGTCATTGAGGATGTAAGATCAGGAGTTCAGACAAGAAATCAGCTATACTCAGCTGATTATAACTCAGTAATGGAAAAGGGATATCTTCACGATGGTGCGTATCGTTGTTTTGTGTCTTAGTTTGAGCCAAAATATGTTAGTGAAAGCATTAAACGACAAGGCATATGTGAGTGCCATGCAAGAAAAAGTTCTCCAATTCAAGAAGTTAGGTGTATGGACACTGGTGGACAGACCTAAAGGTGCAAAGGTTATTGGTACAAAATGGGTCTTGAAATGCAAGAAAGATGTCCAAGGGGTCATAATCAGAAACAAGTCTCTACTTGTAGTTCCAGGAATTCGACAAGTCGAGGGAATTTATTACAATGAAGTCTTTGCACCAGTGGCAAGAATGGAAGCCATTCGTATCTTCCTAGCCTATGCCTCTTACATGAAGATTAAAGTTTATCATCTGGATGTAAAGAGTGCATTTCTTCATGGTGAAATATGGGAAACAGTGTATGTCAGTGAACCAGAAGGATTTGAGGATCCATATCATCGGGACAGTTTTTACAAACTAGATAAGGCTCCCTATGGGCTCAACCAATCCCCGAGAGCATGGTATGAAAAACTCTCAACTCATCTTGTGAAACATGGATTTCGCAGAGGAGTGATTGACTGCACTCTGTTCATCAAAGAAAAGAATGGTGACTTACTGCTTGTTCAAATCTATATTGATGACATAATCTTTGGTTCCAAAAACGAAGAATTATGTAAAGAATTTGAAGCAATAATTAAGGTTGAATTTGAGATGATCATCATGGGAGAGATGAAATTCTTTCTCGAGTTACAGGTGGATCAGACACCATAGGGGATATCCCTACATCAGACCAAGTATGTAGGTGATATTCTCAGTCTGTTTGACCTGGAGAATGCTTCCGCAGTTGGGACTCCACTTGCTACAAACCATGATGTAGCACCCGACGAGAATGGTGATCTGGTAGATGCCACCATGTACCGAGGAATGATCGGATCCCTCATGTACCTCACTGCCTCAAGACCAGATATCATGTACGCGACATGTCTATGCTCTAGATATCAGGCAAAACCTAAAGTCAACCATCTCATACGCGTCAAAAGGATATTTCCTTATTTGAAGGGTACACCAACACTTGGGTTGTGGTATCCTCATGATGATGATTTCAAGCTTACAGCGTATAGTGCTCGTATTACGGCGTTGCAAAATGAACTAAAAGTCAACCTCAGCAGGTTGTCAATTCTTTTGGAGATGATTGATCACATGGCAGTGTAAGAAGCAGACATCAGTTGCATTGTCAACTTGTGAAGCAGAATACGTTGCTACTACAAGTTGTTGTTCTCAAATCATCTGGATTCAACAACAAATGCGGGACTACAGTTTGAAATTCACTAACACTCCTATTTATGTTGATAATTCTCCTGCTATAGCTGTAACTAAATATCTGGTCCAACATCCTAAGACAAAACACATCGGCATTAAATATCACTTTATACGTGCTTGTTTTGAAAAGAATCTAATCGATGTTGTTAAAATTAATACGTATTTTCAACGTGCTGGCCTCTACACAAAAGCTTTTGACAAACCACGTTTTCTATATCTGTTAGAGGTCAACAGCATTAAAAAGAAGTGTGATGTGATTCCATAAGATGAAAGTGCTTAGTTCGATTCGTAGTGTAAATTTTTCTTATATTTTTATTTTTTCTTTTATTTATTCGCCTATTAAATTCCAAACGAAAAACTAGTTTCGGTTTTAGAATTTTAGGGGGAGAATAGGTTAATTTAGTATTATGTTAAATGAGGGAGGAGGACAGTCTAGTGAATGGAAATGAGATCGTATGTGTGATACTGATTCAATGTAATTGGAAAGTGATAGTACACGGGAATAAAGAATTTGGGATTTTAAAATTATTTAACTAATTAAGATGCACAAATTCAAAGCATAAGTCTGAGATGTCTAAGCAACATAAAAGGAAAAAATGATAGTTAAGCTAGATGCTACTAAGGTAACATGGAGAAAGTAGACCAAGAGGTTGCTAGACCATCTAATGATATGTCTGTAGAGTCAACAAAATAGACTAATATACCTCATTGGCGATGTCAAGTTCAAACTAAGTTGTTCAACAAGCTGTGGGTTATCATCTTATCCCTAGTTAACACAATCAAGGAAGTTCCAATAAGGGGTGACGAGCAAAATAAACGCCACAAATGTGTGCGGATGACCATAAAAATGAGCAAAGCACATGAAAATTGAAAAATGAAATCAAGCTAATAACCCATGTTGTTGGTGCGATATGTGCAAATAGAAAATAATTGCTCAAACAAAAACATAGGTTGTGTGACTCTCTGTTGTGCGGTAGAACTGACCTGAGGATAAGAATAACCTAAATATTTTAGAATTCATTGTTGTTTGCGCCTCTCTGCTGTGCGGTGGCACTGACTTGAGGCTTTGCTTATCTTTGAAAGCTCTAGAATAGTTTCTTCTTGAATACTACTTGTAGACCGCTCAAAAATCTCCTGAGGAACGTTGATTACCATATGAGCGTGGGATCTACAAATGATTTTTGAAATAATTAAACCTAAAATCATCACCAATTAATGTCAAAAGTCTGTGTATGGATTTAAGAGGACAAGTATACTGACAATCATCATGGCTACAACTTTTGAAAGTCAAAACCAATGTGTACATCTTCTAGCATAGGTATGATTTCCTAAACTTGCAAATGACTCTCGATGAAATCAAGAATTTAGCATCAAAAGGGCTTTGGTAAAATGTCCCAAATGAGTTGATAAACCTGTATGATTCCAAATTGATGGGTAAAATGTCCCAAATGAGTTGATAAACCTGTATGATTCCAAATTGAATTGTTCCAGTTATGATGAAAGGAACTTGACGCTATACTATCCCGGAAGGAAAAAATCTTATAGATACCTATCTTAGGCTTTCAACCTCCCATAAAAATTCAAGATTATTTTTTAGCTTTGTCTTAATTACTAGTTGTCTATTTTAGTTACATTCATTAAATTTAGTTAGTAAATGCGGACTATGCATCACTTAAAAGGGTCATGCCTGAGGTGACCAAACTGGTTTTCACATGCTAAAAGAGTCACATCTAAGGTGACAAATAGTTTTGTTTTAAAATGATCACGTCTGAAGTGATCAAAGGTTTTCTAAGTTAAAATGATCATGTCTGAGATGATCGAATGCTCAAAATGTCATATCAATAAGAAAGGGAATATGTGAATGAATGGTGATAAGGTCAAACTCATAAGTATGAGCCATTCGCACGACTAGACCATGAGTATAGACTAGTCGTACGATTGGACCATACTTATGAACCAGTCACCCGAACGGAGCATGAGTATGGACCATTCACACGACTGGATTGCAAGAATGAGCCAATCCCATGGATGGGGTGACCGAATGAGTCACTCACCCGACTAAAACCTAGTCGCCTGACTAAAAGTGACCGACTAAGCCAATTGCACGACTAAGCTCCAATAGCATGATTGAAATGTGCGAATGGACCCAGTCGGCCGATTGAAAGCAGATTTAGTATAAATAGGTCTAAAGTCGGTCGCATATGTTCATCTCTCCCAAATCGCACCCAAATTGCACGACTATACCATTACTCTACCCGATTTTCATTTGATCATTCTAGACCATTGATTGTTGAGTACTGATGATTTGTAGTGATTATACAGGTAAAGTGTGGTAAAATCCACTAAAATGTCCATCGATTTATGCCCAAAATGATTAAATTTAAACCCTAAACAGAACCGAGACTTAGTTTGCCTAAGAAACTGATAATGCTAATTACATTGTGAAATTAAAGGTTATTAGGTGTTCTGTTAGTCATTTGCGAAACTAATGAGCCAAACCACGACATCTATCATTAAAGTTTGCTCAAAATTTGAATTTGAATTGAGCAGTCAGTCTGTCATGCGAATGGACACCCTGATGAACTTCAGTCGCACGACTGAGCTGGGCGAATGACTCAGTTGGCCGAATGAACGTGGCGTATGAGCTCAGTCACTTGACTGAACTCAGTCGCAGGGTCAGTCGCCCAACTGAACTCAGTCGCAGGTTTAGTCGCCCGACTGAACTCAGTCGCATGCCACATCGACCTACTGAACTCAGTCGTATGGTTCAATCGCACGATTGAACCAGATTGCTCTCAACCAATTTAAGTTGAAATGGCTTCTATTATGTGCTGATTTAATATGTATGTGTCTTGTGTTACAGAATCATGGCACATAGGTGGATCATCAACACCAAGCTCAACATTTGCGTTCACTTGGATGCCACCACTCACAATGCTGCTGAGTTGCTGGTATTATCACATTTCTGAGGAGATCGAGGATCCGTAGAGCTCTATCTGCCCCATGCACACCCTATCGGTCTATACAGCAGGCCTTCTGGGAAGGTGCATCCATTGACCGATTGACTGAGCCCTACTGTATACGTAGCACCATATTTGGCGAGGAGATTGAGGTCACAACAACCAATCTGAGACGAGTACTAGATTTAGGAGATGATGCTGCCTACCCAACTAGACTACATCCTCTTACCGTAAGGGGATGCTTTCTACGGATGAGGTACTCTAGGGATATCAAAGCAGGAGTGCTAAATAAGATCAACATGTGTCCCCAATTCAAGTACCTAGCTCATGTCATTCTGAAGTGCATTGCTTCTAGAATGTGTGGATTTGATTATTTATAGGACCAAATCCAGAATGCCTACGTGGCACTTTTGCCGAATCACCCCTTCAGCTTCTCCAACATGATATTCTCCTACTTGCTCGAGAACTTAGAGGCCAAAGGCAAGGAAGGCTTCTGCATGTACCCGAGATTCCTACAGATGATCATTGACGAGAAGCTTCCTTCACTGCCTAAGGAGAGTTATGATGTTGGCTCTCTCGAAATCATGGATGTCACCACTCTTGGGAGAATGAAGGTTTACAGGGGCAAGCAGGTAAAGCCCCCTATAAAGAGGTTGTTTTGGCACTTGGCCAGAGAAGACTACATGGCGCCATTCGGCGAATGTGGCGTCATGATGATAGTGACTCGGACATTGAGCAGATTACTCTACCCTCCGATGACTCCGATGGTGATGATCATGATGCTGATAAGGAAGGGGATGGTCAGGGTGGACCCGAACCAGCTCCTATACACCCTGACTTCCAAATGGAGGAGGAGGAGGAGTCGGATGATGAACCTCTGGTGTGAACGGTGGGGAGCCGGGTCGTAGCCACAGAGAGAGGTCTTGAGGCGGTTGGAAGATGCCGGGTTGCATCTGGGGAGACTACTACTAATCCATCATACACCCCAGACCATCCCAGTAGCCAAGGGGGAGCACGTGTGCCTAAAGGCTCGAGGAGGAAAAGAATGGCTCAACCCTATAGAAAGAAGGGGAAGAGGCTAAAGTTAAAGTGACTTCTACTGCTGCATCATCTTCCACCACTGCCATCATATCTACCACCACCACTCACTCACCCACCACTACTGCTACCACCACCACTACCACCATACCACCCTCCACCACTACCACCATATCACCCTCCTCCATTACCCCCATACGACCCACCACTACCACACTGCCTTCCACCACCACTAAAACCCATCCTTCACCACCCACTCATATACCACCACCCATATTCTCCACTACCACCACCACCACCACTAGCCACTAACCCAGACCATCGTCCTACCCAATATTCACTACTGGATCATCCTTACCTTCTGTTGGGATATAGGATCAGCTGTGAGCACTAATCAAAATGGTGTTGAAGCTGTGGGCTGTTGATGAAGAAAGAGCTGCCCAAATACGTCAGATTGTGGAGCAAAATGCTGCCCAAGCACAGTAGATCTCACAGCAGGCCCAGCTAAAAAAGTACCAAGCTCAGCAGATGGCTGCTCAGGGTCAAGAGATTGCCCAACTCCAGGAGCATAAAGTTATATTAGCAAAGAATATAGAGGAGTTGGAGGCTGCCAAAAACACTATCATGCTCAAGCTTAAAGGAACAAAGGATGAACCTCTGAAGATAAGAGAAAGGGATGGTGATGAAGATAGTGATGACGATGGTGATGACGATGATGATGAGGATGATGATGACGAGGATGATGATGAGGATGAGACAGAAGGAGGAGGTGATGAGGGTGCAAGAGATGGAGGAGACGATGAGGAAGGAGGGGATGCTTCTGCATCGGGTGACACTCAAGCTAGAGAGAGGCGTACCAAGAAGACTCAAGATCAGGGTGCCTCGACCTCAACCCCGCCTGTAGAAGATCACATGATTTAGGATAAAAGTAATGCTTAGATGTTATGTAATTTTAAATCTTGTAAATGAATCATGTATTAAACTTATGTAATTAATGTTTATATATATATTTGATATATCTCTGTCTTGATTATTGACTAATGGTTGATGTATTTACTTGTTTAAATCAAGCAGATCAATCATCTCAGCAAGATGAGTACGATGTTGCTCGCCTTCAGCAAATCAAGTCTCAACTCACAATGATTCTTGATTTGCAAGGCATCGTCTAAAGGTCAGTAAGCTATACTCCTGAAGAAGGAGAAATCATTCATGACCTTACGGATGAGCAACTTGCTGAGATGTTCCGGCTAAATACGGACGAGATTGTGAAGGATGCTCCAACTATTGAAGTTGCAAGTGACGACGAGCTGAATGACGTAGATGATATCGAGATCGAGGACGTCACAACGGAGCATTATCCTGAGTATACTGATAGAGAGGGAAATGTAGTCCCCAATCTGGGAGATACTCTCATCAGTGATACTTTTGATATACTGGAATAGATGGAAAGTGAATCTAAAAAGAAAAAAGGTCAAGCCCAAGCCACAGACGCTAACGTTGATATCAAGAAGGCTGAATGGGCGGCCTGTTTTGTAGAGATCCAAGCCCAACGCACTGCTACAAAACCGAGTGTCTACACCAAGGTCTACAAAGTGAAGAAGCATCACAAGGTGTCAGGCAAGATTATCGCGTGCGCCTATTTTGAGTATCTTAATGTGTATGCAGTGAAGAGAGAAAAGGGTATAGAGTACCTTAGATTCCCACATGATCTAAAGACTCTACCTGGTTTTGAGCTCAACCAGCTGGCCAAGCTGAAGCTGT
>BJCM01210102.1:0-11071 GCA_018326385.1 Flaveria bidentis | reverse complement strand
TCTTACACTTCAGATGTTGTAGTTTCAGTAGTTATTGAATTAGCTGGTACTTAAGCTTTTATTGTAAGAAGATGTCCTCAGTTGTTGTTGACATCTTTAGTAGTTTCAGTTATTTTCAGTTGTTTGTATAATCTGTTAGATGTCACTATCAGGTGACATCTGCTGACGTCACATTCCTCTATAAAAGGAATGTTGACCTAATTTGTACATGCCGAAGCTTATGAATGAATGAAAACATTATCTTTTGTAGAAAACTTTCTCTCTCTATAACCGTCATTGTTTGATTCAATATTCATCTTATTCTTGCTTAAATTTTGTGTAATTCTAGTACTAATCAGCCGCAAATCATAACCTAATTGATCAAACTAGATTTTAGATCCTTACAATGATAAAATAGACTTGAAGCTGTGTTGTCTAGGAAGTAAATTCGGTTAGAAGTACTCTAATAGGTTTAAATCCATCTTCAATCACAAATACAAAAATATATCTTGTTTTTTTTAAATTTCAAGTTGTTTTATTTAACTTTTAGTTATTTGTTAGGTAAAAGTCGGACTATACATCTGGATTCAAGTTGTGAATCACTCACTAAAAGTGGTCACGTCTAAGGTGACAAATCGGTTTTTTGAAATTAAAAGGATCACGTCTAAGGTGATCAAACAGTTTTTCAATTAAAAAGGTCATGTCTAAGATGATCATCGGTCATAACGTCTTATCAATAGTTACATGTGTATGTATGAAAGTGTACGAGGACAAACTCATAAGTATGGACCAATCGCATGATTGGACCATAAGTATGGGCCAATCGCATGACTTGACCATAAGTATGAACCAGTCGCATGATTGGATCACAAGTATGAGCCAAAGGCACGATTGAACCACACGTATGAGCCAGTCGCACGAATGAACCCCATTCGCACGAATGAAGCATGCGAATGGGCCCAGTCGCATGACTGAATGTTTACATAATATAAATAGCGGGGAGTCGGTCGCATGTTCTCATCACCCCTCAATCGCCTTTAGTCGCTCGAAGGTACCGAGACTCTACCCAAATTCTGTTCGATTGATTTAGCATCTTGATTGTGATTCTAACGTATACTTTCTACGCCTACACAACGCTTAACATCAAGCTTTGACCAAGAATTGGATTTAAAGTGTCGAACAGAGGGTTATACGAATGGACATGCTGATGAACTTCAATAGCACGATTGAGCTGGGTGTATGACTCAATCGCACAAATGAACCAGGCGTATGAGTTCATTCGCACGATTGACTCAACCGCATGGCCTAACATACGACTGAACTCAGCCGCATGCTCAATCGCACGACTGAACTCAGTTGTATGGTTCAATCACATGATTGAACCAGACTGATCTCAAAACAATTTAATTTCAATTGCCTTCTGTTATGCACAAATCTAATGTTTATGTGTCTTGTGTTACAACAACATGGGTGATAGGTGGACTATCAACACCAAGCACAACATCTGTGCAAACTTGGACGCTATCACGCAGAATGCTATCGAGTTTGTTGGGATTATTGCTTTTCTGAGGAGGTCGAGGATCTACAAAGCTATTTCTGCTCCTTGCACACCCTAATGGTTTCTACAGCAGGCCTTCTCGGAAGGTGCTTTAGTTGATAGATCTGCTGAGCCTTATTGTATTCATAGCTCTATTTTTGGCCAAGAGATTGAAGTCACTGCAGCTGATCTTAGACGTGTACTAGATCTGGGTGATGATGAAGCCCACCCGATCAAGTTACATCCTCTGACAATAAGGGGCTGTTTTATTCGGATGAAGTACACTAGGGACATCAACTTAGGTGTGCTCAACAAAAGCAACTTGTGTCCCCAGTTCAAGTACGTTGCCCATGTCATTCTGTGCATAGCATCAAGGAGATGAGGATTTGATGATCTATCTAACCAAATCCAGAATGCATACGTTGCATTGGTGCTGAATCACCCATTCAGCTTCTCTAACATGATCTTCTCCTACTTTATAGAGAAGATTGAGGCCAAAGGCAAGGAAGGCTTCTGCATGTATCCAAGGTTCTTGCAAATGATCATAGATGAGAAGCCTCCTCTGCAGCGTAAGGAGAAGGACAATGCAGTGATGTTAGAGATGATGGATGACACCACCCTGTGTAGGATGAAGGTGTACAGGGGGAAGTAGGTGAAGCCCCCTATCAGGAGATTGTTCGGGCACTTGGCCAGTGCTGATTATGTGGCGCCTTCTCACAAGAAGTGGCATCACGATGACAGCGATTCGGATGTTGAGCCATTCGCCTTACCCACCGATGAAAAAGATGATAATGATGACGACCATGATGATGGTCAAGGTGGTAATGCACCTGGTGGAACAAAGAAGGTTACTTTCCACCAGGAGTTCTTGATAGATGAAGAGGAGGAGTCAGATGATGAGCCACTCACTAGGACAGTCGGGAGTCGAGTTATGGCCACTGAGAAGGGGATAGAGGTGGTTGGTGGATGCCCAACAAGTACTACAGGTGATGATACTTATGTCATTGACCCTACGTATATACCTGACCAGTCCGTCAGACTAGGGGGAGCTTCTGCTGCAAAGGGCTCTAAGAAGAAGAGGATGGCCCCTCCTTATGGAAAAAAGGGTAAGAGGCCAAGATTCACATTGATCACATCTTCTACCGCAACCACCACCACCACTACCACAACTCCCACCACTACTACACCTCCTATCTCTAACCCCATAGCCACTACTACCACCACCGCTCCACCCACAACCACACCTCCTATCTCCAACCCCATAGCTACCACTACCACCACCACTCCACCCACTACTACACCTCCTACCACCACTACCACAGCCACTCCACCACAACCAACACACATTCCACCTCCCATATTCATCACTTCCACTACTACCACCACCACTCACCAAGCCAGTCCATCCACTTACACTCCATTCACCACTGGACCCTCCCTACCACACATTGGGTTAGTGGAACAGCTAGCCAGCCTCAACTGTATTGTTCTAAAGCTGCTGGCTACTGATGAGCAAAGAGGTGCACAACTCAAGCAGCTGATGGAGGTGAATGCAGCTCAAGCTCAGCAGATCAGGGAGCTCAGTGTGAAGAGTGACCTGTATGAGAGAGCCCTAAGCCGATCCCACCATGCACTTACTAGTCAAAATGAGCTGGTGTTAGCATTGGTGAAGAGGATTGAAAAGCTTAAGAAGAAGAACAAAAGGATACTTCTAAAGCTTAAAGGATCAAAGAGTAAGCCTCTGAAGATCAAGGACGGTGATGATGATGATGATGATGATGAGGATGAATATGACTCTGAGGAGGAGGTTGGAGAGGGTGGACCGAGCATAAAGGATAGAGAAGATGATGATGATCAGGAAGGCAATGCTGATGCATCAGCCTCTCCTCAAGCTCAAGAGAGGCGTACCAAACATAGCCAAGATCGAGCAGCCTCTTCTTCAGCTCCTCCGGCAAAAGAATTGAAGGAGCAAGACAAAAGTAATTCTTAGATGTTTATGTATTTAAAATTTTTGTACTTGAATGATATATTACACAAATGTAATTAATGTTCGATTATGTTTATTTATACTTAAATGTTTTATCTAATGACTTATGTCTGATGTGATTAATGTCTAATCAAGCAAATAAAACTCCATAGCAGGATGCATATGATGTTGCTCCCCTTCAGCAAATCAAGTCTCATCCATGATTCTTGATTTGCAAGGGATCGTCAGAAGGTCAGTGAGCTACACTCCCGAAGAAGGGGAAATTATATATGATCTGACCGACGAGAAACTTGCTGAGATGTTCAGATTGAATCCTGACGAGCTTGTCAAAGTTGCTCCAGAGGTAGATGTTATAAGTGATGATGAGCTGAAAGATGTTGATGAGATAGAGATAGAGAATGTCACTCCTAAACATTATCGAGAGTACACTAACCGCAAAGGAAATGTGATACCCAACTTGGGTGATACTTTAGGCAGTGCTACATTTGAGAAACTGGATGAAATGGAGAAAGAAAAGGAAAAGGATGAAAGCCAAGCCCAAGCCTCAGATAATAATTTTGATATTAAGAAGGCTGAATGGGCAGCTTGTTTTGCTGTAATAAGAGCCCAGTGCACGACTCCAAAGTAAAATGCCTACACCAAACTCTACAAAGTCAAGAAACATCAGAAGGTATCAGGCAAGATCATAGCTTGGGCCTATTTTAAGGGCTTAAATGTTTATGCAGTAAAAAGAGAGAAGGGGATCGAGTACTTCAGGTATCCTCATGATCTGAAGACTCTTCCTGGTTTTGAGCTCAACCGACTAGCATGCTTAGATCTGCTATATGCAAATCCAAGGAAGATGTCAGGTTGGTTTGAAGCTGCACTAAAGAAGGAATACCACACCAGATGGGTAAACTCCAGACCTCAACAATCGAAGAGGTTTATTCATAAGTCTGAAGTAGACCCTATATCTTGGAAGCCGAAAGTAGTGTTGAAGTGGAGTCCCCCGCACATGATGTCTAAGATTCCCTTACAGGAAATGTCTCAGGACTTCACTCCAAATTTCAAATGGTGGTATTATGACTGGAGGATAGGAGAAGCAGTCATAGTTCTGAACAGAGAGGGCAGAATGGAAACTATCAGGGTATTTGACCCAATGTGGCTTTCCAACTTGTGAGCTAAAGATGTCTACACTCTATACAAGTGGCCATTGTTCTATGACGCGTAGGATATTGTACAAGCTCTCCACCTCCAAAATGTGATACGACTCTGCTTTGCGTTTGAAATACACGCAGGAGTCACGAGAGAGGAGAAGTACAAGAAGTTTGAAGAGCATATGAAGGATGTCAGACAATAGAGTAAACTAGGTCCAAGGGGGAGTTTGTTGATACATATATCCCTAGTTTATGTGCTTAATGTAAAAGTCTTTCATGTCTTACACATATGTAATGAATGGGTTAAATGAAATACGATATGTGGTTTATGCTTATAATGTTTAATATTTCATAGTATTATTATGTGTTGAAGTATAGTGAACTTACTATATAGGTTTGAGGTTATTATGCATAGTTCTTAGTCAATAATGATTGAGAAATGTGTTCAAACTTAGTCGTATGAGTCTTCATGCGAATGGACCATGCTTATGGACCATATGCATGAATACATCATGCTAATGGACCAGTCACACGATTGAACCAGGAGACTGGATCAGTCGCATGATTGAGACATAAGATTGACTCAGTCGCACGACTGAACCTTCAGTCATGCATATGGATCAATCGTATGATACAGTCGTACGACTGAACCATGCTAATGGTTCAGTCGTACGATTGGAAACCCATAACCAATAAATACCACTTAATTCGTGAAAAAAAACACTTAGGAACAATTAAGAGCATACTTCATAATACACGAACCCTAGCCGTCTAGAACGTCCAAGGAAGCATGTCCATCTTCATAGATCAATCTTGACCGATTTCTACTTGTTCGTAATGTTTAGTTTCAATCTTATATCAATCGGGTAATTGTTCTCACTGATTGGATCGCCAATCAAATAAGATTCCACACTATTTGATTCGGTATAAACGCATAATCTGTTGGTATTCCGATTGTACATGGTCCTGACAAGAAAGAATGAAGAAATTGATGAAATGAAGATGAAAATAAGTGCCCTGGAATCAAAGGCTGCCACTACATCAAAACAACTAAAAGAACCTGCAACATCCTCTAAGCAACTTATTCTATACTCAAGGAAGAGGATGTATTTGGGTTCCACAAAGAAACATGTAATCAATGTTGAAGATTCACCTAAAAGGTCAAGGCATACATCTTCAAAGCACACTCGTTCAATGAATGTTTCAACATGAAAGCAAGTTACTCTTGATGAAGCTGAGAGTGATCCTGAATTGAAAGAGCTGACTGAAGAAGAATCTAACAAAGAAAAAGAAGAATCAATGGTTGATGATCTTCTGACAACAAAAGACATCATGGAAGAAAGGCCTGAATCAACTGTGTTTATGACCCTAATCAACCATGGGTTTCCACATGATATGGTTGAAAGGATGAATCTGACTGAGATGATGGATATGTTGAAAGAGTTTGAGCTTGCCAAATTCATAATTCCAAATTGTGACTATGAAGCATTCACTACTTTCAAGCGATTAAGAAAATCAAGAAAGATCTAGGCCACTGTGATACAACAAAGGTTACTGTTGAGCTTGACACAGGAATGAGGTTCAGAACTGAAGCTCCAAACCCATCCTATGAGTAACAAAGCAATCTCTTTGCTGATCCTATAACTATTGAATCTAAAGATCAGCACAAAGGCAAAGATAAGCTAATAAGAGAGCCTAGGAAGTTATCCCTAGAAAAGTGTGGCCTCTGGGTACAACAGTCAAAGAGATTACAGAGAAAAAGTCTACCCACATAGAACTGTTTGACCACATCATAACTCCCAGTTCTATGTAAGAAAACAGGATTATGGCCTAGAAATATGATCTAGACCAGGATTGTGCAATAATCAAAAGAACATCAGGAAGAATCCAATACTTCCATGATGTAGAAGAATTACTGAGTCTTCATGAGAGAGATATTAAAAATCTGCAAAGCCTAATCATGTCTAACTATCCAATTAGTTCAAGGGGAACAGATTTCTTTGTGTTAGTGGGAAAGTTAAAGACATAATTCAAAGATGATGTGATTAAAGAAGCCAAAAGAGAGGATGATGAGCACAGAAGAAGATTAGAAAGGAAGAAAAGATCAAGCACTAACTCCTCCACATTAGTTGATGATGAATTCTTAAGGAGAGTTGGTTATATTAATAGGAAAACAATAGCCATCAATGTCATTACAGGAAATCAATACACTATTCCCATAACTGAGTGGGGATATGTTGAGAAAACAAAGGAAATGGTGCTACTAAGGAAGGCTAATGGAAAGAAAGGTGACAAGATAAGAATCTTCGACCCAGTAGAGATCAAACTGCTCCACCCAAGCTACACATCATACTTACATGATAAATTCTTCCCAAAGATGTCTAATAAAAAAGCATAGAATGATTTATGCTTATACATTCATTTGATACAAGTGGTGGATAAACTGTATGCAAAAGCATACAAGAGATGAAGGTATAATGTTAGGCTTTTAAAAGGAGTTAACATCGAAGAAGTCTCAGAACTAAGAGTATCAGAAGAAGATGAGCTGGAAATTGTCAATAATCAATGTGTTGTGGAAACCCTCACAATAGAAGAAGACATTTTGGAACTAAGTTTTGAGACTTTACAAAGGATATGCAGAATGGAGATCAAGTACAAGTACAATGATCAAAAGGATGCAGTATCATACTTTAACAAAAGGATGATGGCAAGATTGAAAGAACTCTTAGTTTTGAAGAGCTGATTACAAGTGTCTAAGCCTAAGGGGGAGTATTGTTAGGTCTAGGATCAATAGATCTAGTCCATTTTGTATAGACTTAGAACATGAATTAATATTTTTAATCAATGCTTGTAATCCATTATTATGTATGCATTAAATGTATAGGTTAACCCATATATAATTCGTGAATATCTGAAAAGTTGACCAAGTGTAAGAAACATCTACGGATGAACATTTTGTTCTTCCGTAGTTATGTTTCTTACAAGTAAACTACATCTGAAGATCTTCTGCGGATGAACAACTAGATCTGAAGAACAAGTTTGCTTCTGCAAAATAAGATTCCTATGGAAGAAAAATTGCTTCGGAAGAACAAGTTTGGTTTGGAAGAACAAGATTCCTACAGAAGAACAATTGCTTCGGAAGAACAAGTTTGCTTCGAAAGAACAAGATTCCTATGGAAGAACAATCAACTACGGAAGACAATATTCCTGCGGAGTCCAAACACTTGTATTCAAATAATACAAGTGTTACAAGTCAACAAGTCAACAAGGCAGTTATCCAAATCCCATGAAATCCGGTGATTCCTTAACATAAACAATTCCAAATCCCAAGAGATCTGGTGTTTCTTTAACAACCATTATTGTCTATTAATATCGATCCTAGGTTTTGAATCAAGAGAGAGATGGCGAAGACAACTTCGACGACAATCATCCAAGCAACAACATTACAACCAAACATCACATCAAATCACACAAATCAAAACCCTAGCAGCCGTTACATCATCAAACACTAAAATCAATATCATTCGTTCATTCATTGTTTATTCATCTGTAATCATTAACATCTTTTAATGAAATACGTTTGAGTTGAATATTTGTCCAATCATTAATTGTGTTTCATTCATTGTGTTTATCTTATTCTTGAATCATTATTGATATTGAAATTAATACAAACAATTAAACCAAGTTAATGTTGATTCCGCAAACGTTAAATTGTGTTCAACCAACACTGATAATTCCTGATTACGATCCTTGGATTCACAGAATGTCATACAACTTCTTACGAGTCATCATCTTTAGGTTTTCAATTCTTCTTATGGACACATTATAAATTGTCCATGTCTTTGACAACGACCTGAAGAATTTCTTGAGGATATCATTATTCTCCATCTTCACTCCAGCCTCATTTAGAGAGTCTAGCAGTTCAACATATCTAAGATATGTTGCGGTCATGGTTTCTCCCCTTGCGAAACCAAAGTTTTCAATCTTCTGCTTTATGATATCTCTTTTGTTCTCCTTCATGATTTTAGTTCCTTCAATTCTAACCTTTAATGTTTCCTATAACTTTTTAGCAGTTGTGAACTTCTTGAAGCCATGAATGATGCTATTGGATATGCTCATCCTAATCAGGCATAATGCTTAAAAGTCTACATTCATCTTCTTAGAATCTTCATATTTAGGAATTAAAATTCCGTCTTCAACAGTAGCTTGGACCATATGGACATATGGACCATTCAGGATTGAGAGTCATAGTCTTAGATCTTGATTCTTAGAAACTCTTCCATTCGAGTTTTTCAAATATCATAATCATGAGGTGTAAACATAGGAGGTTTTGTCTAGATGCCATTCTCCAAGTCATGCCTACTTGTAAGGCCCCGTTCCCGGGATGCTCACAGTTGGTTAATCATCGCACATAAAACATATGATATACATTTTAGTTTTTAAAAAATCACAACGGAATTGTTTTAAACAGACCACTTCATTTATATATAAATTGCTTTTGCAAAATAATACAACATTGTTAAATTACAAAATATTATGATTTGCATTACATCACAAAAACATTATCATAACATGAAATGGATGCCATCTAAATTAACCTAAGTAGCTTCCCCGTGCCATCCTTAGCAACATCTACCTGCCAACTGGAAACACATAAAAGTCATCGTTGCTGAGTGAGTTCTAGTTTTATAAAAGAAAATATTTTTCCTTTCTTTTAAAACCATTCTTTACTTTCATACGCGATCATACAACATACGTACATGCAGATAATAATAATTATTATCTTTCATCATTCGTTTGTTAACTTTAATTCATTCATCATCGTACGTCATCGTTATCTTCCTTACCGTACGTTACGTACATTCATCATTAACTTCTTTACATTCCGGACCAACGCCATGTGTTATACCCCACCGTCATGCATAAAGTGGGTACTAGGCTGAAGTCTATAAATAAACCCCGATACATTGTGCCGGTGGTCTAACCACAGTACCGGGGTAAGCGGCAAGGATACCATACATATGGTCAATCACAAGGATTAGACCCTAGTGTGCATCCTTCCAGGGTAGCTAACCCATACATCATTAAGCTAACACCCTTCTTTGGGTGTGAACCTCCATACTTTGCTTGCAAGACTTTCATTACTTTCCTTTCATTAATGCATGCATTCTTGCATTCATTACGTTCCTCTTTTCATTATCTTCAACTTTTCGTTACATAATACTTTCCATTTACTTTCATAATCATACCACGTAAAGCCATAGAAAAATAAACATACATAATAAGGAACACAACATAAACATAACCATACATAAGCATAATATCATCATACATGACATAACATACATCATCCATCTTCATAAGGTCAACTTACATCACCCCCGGAAACATCCCAAGTCAAAGCCTACATTTAACATTTTCCCCAAAATTCAGAAAATAATTCTAAGTCTTAGGCGCATGGGCACTATGCAGGCACATGGCCTTCTGGGCGCATGGGAACACTTAGGCACATGGGAAAGATTGCGCGCATGGGCACTATTTGGGCACATGACCCAACACTTAGTCATTTTAGACAATTCTAGGCCCATGAACACTATGAAGGTGCATGAGTGCTTAGACGCATAGGCTTTTTAGGTGCATGGACACTTAGTAAAATTTTAGCTTATCTTAGGCACATGACCACTATTTAGGCGCATGGGACTACACTTAGGCAAATTCGACCGTTAGGCGCATGGGAAGCTAACACACACTATTATTATCATGATTCAATCCCAAACAACAATTCATCATGCTCTAAGTTTAGTTCTAGCATCATAAGCATCATAACATGAACCTAACGTCATCATACATCGTAATTCGCCAAATTCATAACCCACCCACATTCACACACATACACACATACGGGTACATAACCCACATAAATAAAAACATTCACATATGCATTTCTAGCCCTAAAATCAATTAAAATAAGTAAAAAGGGGTTATAGAACTTACCTTATGCAACCTTCGAATATGACATCTTCAAGCCGTTTGCAAATTGAGTTCAACACCTAGAAACCCAACAAAAACACACACCCGAACACACACACAAGCCCATAAGCATATAACCGAGGCATAAGCTGCCTAAGAATGTCTCAAAACAATGAATTCTTACCTTGAATTTGAATTTCTTGGTCTTCTTCTTCAAAACCCGATAGCTCCTTCAGTTTCTCTCTCTAAATTTGGTTGAAAAGAACATACACAGAGAGTGTGGGCGGCCATCTGTTAGGATCTGGTATTTGAACAAAACACCAACTGATTAACGTGTTAAACCAAACCAAATAGTGCGGAATCCTATTTGATTGGCGATCCAATCAGTGAGAACGCACGTAGAAACAATAGCGTATTGAATCTAACGTCAAGAATCGATTAGGAATCGATCTACAGTGTTCT
>BJCM01210101.1:0-16467 GCA_018326385.1 Flaveria bidentis | reverse complement strand
TATATATATATATTAACTGTTAAATGTTACACTATCTATCCTACACCATTAAATTTATACTACAACTAATTATATATACCTATTAAAAACTTAAAACTTATGTTGGTTTCTACAGTTTTTTATTTGAAAATTATTTATGTTATATATATTCTATAGCTTATAAAAATACTAATTGTTATTCAACACCACTGGTAAGACACTCCATATGTATTTTTGCTTACCCGGGTTCGAGCCACCACCCGTTTGCTTTCTTTTTAAGGATTTTATTTTTTTTGTTATATTTTCTTTAAAATGACACTGTGAACTTTGGGGTTCGAGAGTAGTGTGTACTGTGACTTTGGTAATAGTTGCTTGGCTTTATTTATTTTTATTGTTTCTTTTTTTTTTTACTTTTAATTAGTTTTTATATTCATTATAATTTTTATCGGCTATTCTTTTGTTTTTATATGTCACCAATTATGTTGTTTGATTTCTTTCTATGTAACATTTCTTTTAATAATCTTAATTGTGCTTTTATTTAAATATATTCTCATAAAATTTCCACAAAGCAATGTAATGTTCTCTTAAGTTTCAAAAATGCCCGTGTGGCATTTTTATTTTTATTTTTATTTTTAGTTTCCTACCTTTTCACATTCGAAGCAACCTGCCGCGTAGTGTAGGTAATTACTCGCGACATGTTTTTTATACCTATGATACAAAATATAATTTTATCTTTAATACGTGAATTATGCGAACCCGTCGCATCATGCGTGAGCTAATTCTAGTTTACACAAATTAGATATCGACAAGGCTAGAGCCCTTGATCTGAATGGAAGATTCATGGCTCGAGCCTTTGATCTCAATGAAAGATTACAACTCTAACTTGAAATGATTTTAGACTTACACCCAAACCTATTTTTATGTATTTCTATGTCTTATACTAGTGAAAGCATAGGGAGTTTAGAATGTGAGTGCTCAAAACACATCAGTTATTTAAACTCAAGTATAGCAATAGAGGTGGTAAAATGGGTGGGTTGGATTGGATTGGTTGTTAGGTTAGGATGGATTTGGGTCTGGATGGATTTGGATTAGGATAGATCATTAAAAAAAGGTCAGGATGAGTTTGGGTTAGGATGCGTTCGGGTCAGGATGGGTTAGGATCAAAATGGACCATTTTTCAAAAAAGTCAATACTATTTTACTAGTTTTCTACAATCCAACAACACATAGACATATGCTTATACAAGCTTAAAAAGATACATATACGACTTCATCTATAAAGGGTGGTACCTTCAATAAAGCGACAATGATGGTGCGATAATGAAGCGGAGGCCCGACTGTAGTTGTGGTGGTGGTGAGCGATGAAACTCAACGAAGGTGGAGACTGATGCGGAGCTCGACTGTAGGTGCGGTGATGGTGTGGTGGTGGTGCACGATGAAATTGACGGAGGTGGGAGGGTGTAGATGCGGTGGACCAGTGGTGGTGCGGTGGACCGGTGGTGGTTCTATGGTGGTATGGTGGTGGTTCAGTGGTGTTGTGGTGGTGGTGCTCAATGAAACTCGACCAATGTGACCAATTTGAGTAAAAGAAACATTGACTTATTGTGACTTGAAGCTCTAATTTTGAAAACCTATCTTGACCTATGTTTATTTTTTTTCCAAATAAGGTTTTAACCCATCTTGATCCCCTTGTGTTTTTTATTTAATCCATTTTAACCCATCTCTATTTTTAAAACACCTATTATGACCTAAAATCACATTCATGGACTTCTTTTGCCACCTCTATATAGCATGGAACAAGTCTAAGCTAATAATTCAATTTATCATCCACTTATATATATTCAATTTGATATAAAATTTGCCCTAAAGGGAATTTTATAATGTTTGCAAGATTAAACTACCATATCAGTTTATCAAAATATGACCACACAGGGTCCACTACCATCTAGTATATATAAATAAACACCGGGAGGCTAGAGTCTTTGGCATCCGGTAACATGCACACATAAAACCATGCTTCGTAGCCAAACCAAACAAAAAGTATAAAGCATATTGATTACGTATGAAAGCCTAATCAAACACGTCAACATAAAATCCACAAAAGTTACATATGGGATCAAAAATTTCATAAGTTTACAACCAAACCTGAACTCAGCACAAAAGTCACACAAGTTTTGCTCTGTCAGATAACATAAACACCCAAAACAAATAAGGGAGGTGGAGTAGTTGGACAGAGCCAAAAATCGACAAACCTCTAAGAAATGAGGATCTTTCTTAGAGTTTAACAAAGCAACCTGATTGTGTTACCTGTGTAACTGCATGGAGAAGTTTGGGTCATTTCTGCTGCTGAGGTTGGCCATTTTAGAAAGCTTATAGGTGAAGGAAATTAAGAACAAAGGCGGTTTAAGAGGATTTTGGGAATTTAGGTCTGAAAGAAGATGAAGATGATAAAGAAAGAGGGGGGAACCGTTGGGTTTATATATGAAATGGATTTCTGACAAAGTTAATGAAAGAGGATAAATTTTGAAATCTGGATGTCGGTCCCACCTCTAAAAAAGTAGTTTGGTTTTTGCCCAAAGGGTAGTTTTCTTGTAAGTCGAAAATATTCAGAAGGTAAATTGTCTTCGGAAGTTTTGATGAAAAGCTTCCGAAGCCAAAATGACTTTGGAAGATATTCCTAAGAGTTTTGAAAATATTGCTTTGGAAGAAAAATTAAGACTTGAATGTTTTATTTAAATAAGAATAAAGCTTCTGAGTGTTAATTTGTTTCGGAAGAAAGTTGTCCTTGAAAACATACAAGTACCTAAGAGAAATGTTAAGCTTCGGAAGATATTTCATAAATTTCTTCCGAAGGCAATTTTTCTTAAGTAATTGTTTGTTTTAAAGGCATAAGTTTCTTCTGAAGATAAATCCATATATTCCAAAGAACTAAAAGATCAAGATTTTCAAAAAAACTAAAGAAAGTCTTCTACAAAGGTTTTCTTCTAGAGAAAACAAGAGCTTATGAAGGTGATAAAATAAACCACTTAGGACACATGTTTTAGAAAAAATATTAATTAGTTTTAAGAAAAGCTACTTAAGGTTAATCATTCCAATATCTTATATAAGATATTTAAATCTCTACTTATCAAAAGCTTTGGTGAACAAATCAGTATATTGTTCATTTGTGTTAACCTTGACTAGTTTGATTAATCCTTTCTTAAAATTATCTCTAATCAAATGATACATGATATTGATGTGTTTTGTCCTAGAGTGATGCACAAGATTCTCTGTAATAGAGATGGCACTTGTTGTCTATATGAAAGGGAGTCTCCTTAAAGTTGAACTCATAGTCTAGCATCTGATTCTAATTCCAAAGCACTTGAGCATAGTATCTTGCAGCAACAATGTATTCAACTTCAGTAGTTCATGCAGAGACACATGATTGCTTCTTGTATTGCCATGAGACAACCCTTCCACCAAGAAACTAACATCCCCTTGATGTAGACTTTACAGTCATATTGCATCCATTATAATCACTATCTATATATGCATACACATTGAAGTCAAAATTCTTTGGATACCAAAGGCCAAGTGTTGAGGCCCCTTTGAGATATCTTAAAATTCTCTTGACACTAATAAGGTGTGATATCTTAGGGTTGACTTGATATTTTGTACAAATATATGTGGCAAACATGATATCAGGCCTGCTAGTTGTAAGGTACATAAGAGACCCAATCATAGCCTTGTAAAGATGTTCATCCACACGCTCCCTCTGAAGGTCAGGCCCAAAGGAGTGGTTTCTTGCTATGAGGGTCTTAGCAACCTTGCATTCAGTCATGTTGAACCTCTTGAGTATGTCTTGAACATACTTTGACTGACTTATGAAGATGCCATCTTCAACTTGCTTCACTTGAATTCCTAGAAAGAAATTTAGTTCCCCTATGACACTCATTTCAATTCTATCTTTCATTAGCTTCTCAAAGTCTTTGCATAACTTTGGATTAGTTGAACCAAAGATGATGTCATCTACGTATACTTAAACTAGCATTAAATCATTTCATGTTCCTTTGATGAAGAGAGTTCAATCTATAGTACCTCTTTTGTATCCATGCTTGCAGAGATACTGAGATACAGTCTTATACCACTTCCTTAGTGCTTGATGCAACTCATATAGAGCCTTATCAAGCCTGCAAACATAATCAGGATGATTAGGATCTGCAAAGCCAGGTGGTTGTTTGACATACACCTCTTCATCAATCACCCCATAGAGAAAAGCACACTTGACATCAAGTTGGTAGACCTTGAAATTCTTGGATGCAACAAAAGCTAAGAATATCTTAACAACTTCTAGTCTTGCTACAGCAGCAGAAACATCTATGTAGTCAATTCCTTCTTTTTGTGTGTACCCTTGAACAACTAGTCTTGCCTTGTATTTTATGACCAGTCCTCGATCATCATTCTTATTTCTAAAAACCCATTTGGTTCCTATAGTAGTTTTCCCATGAGGAAGAGGACATATGTTCCAAACCTTTTACCTTTTGAATTGAAGCAGCTCTTTTTGCATAGCTTCAACCCAACTTCCATTCTTTAGAGCCTCATCAATCTTCTCAGGCTCTATCTGAGATAAGAAACAAGAGTGAAGACAAACATTTGTATTATTGGTTTTTCCTCTTGTTCTTACTCTAGAATCAACATCTCCAATGATATTTAAGGTGGGATGAGACTTGTGGATCCTTAGCTGAGGAATCATAACAAGTTGTTGAGAGAGATCTAAATTAGAGAAATTTAGATCTGCCATTGAGGTTTCTCCCACCACATCAGCACACTTATCAAGTGAAACTTGATCCAATGAGTGTGTGACAACATTGATGTTGTCTTCAATGGAGAGGTTGTCATTATCAAGAAATTCTTGATCACTTTCACCACCACCATGATCTTCTATATTTGAAGTTTCTTTATCTGGTTGTTGAGTCTCTGAGCTGGAATTTGAAGGCATCTCAGATGTATCAGTTGAATTTGTCATTGTTGTACTGACAGAAACTTCATTTGCAGGTTACAACTGGAGCTGAAGTTGTGTTACTTGAGGGTCTTCTCAGCTTAAATCTTGGATCAGGATCACTTGTGGGTAAGATATCTGTAGATCCCGAAACATTCTCACAAGATTTGTTAAAATAGTTGGTAACTAAATCAAGATCAAATAGCCAATTAGGACTAGAACCATTTACACTAGGTGTGTAATCATTGAAGGTCACATTGGCTGACTCCTCAACTATTCAGGTTCTAAGATTGTATACTCTATAAGCCTTAGCTTGGGAAGAGTATCCGATGAGTGTCCATCATCTAATTTCTCAGAAAATATGGCAATTTGATATTTGGTATTCAAGATGGTGCAAGGACATCCAAATGACCTGAGAAAACCAATGAAAAGTTTCCTCTTGTGCCAAAGTTCATAAGGAGTCTTACCATGTGTCTTAACCACTAAAACTCTATTTTGCACATAGCAAGTAGTGTTGACTGCCTTTGCCCAGAATGTTATGGGCAACTTAGAGACAGACAATATGGTTCTTGCAGCTTCAATCAGTGTTCTGTTTCTCCTCTCAACAACACCATTTTGTTGAGGGGTCCTGGGAGCACTGTATTGTCTTGTAATACCCTTTTCATCACAAAATGTATCAAGGATTTGGTTCTTGAATTTAGTTCCTTGATCATATCTTATGGTTTTGACCTTGTGATCAGATTGATTCTCAATCTTTAGGATGAAGTTCTTCAAAATCTCAGGGGTCTCATCCTTAGTTCTAAGAAAGAAGACCCAAGTGAATCTTGTAAAATCATTTGTGATCACAAACAATAGGAGGTCCTTCCTAGACTCATTACACTAATAGGGCCAAAGAGATCCATATGTAACAAGTGCAGGAGAGTAGTGATGGAGTTTCTTTCCTTTGCCTTATGAGATGCCTTATGTTGCTTCTCTTTTAGGCATGCAACACAGTGATCATCACTTGCAAACTCTTTATTTGGCATTTCAGTTACCAAATCATTCTTAATTAGTTTATTCATATTTTTAAAGTTTACATGGCACATTCTTTTATGCCATAGGAAAGACTCGTCACTATTTGCTTTAGACAGAAAGCATGAAAATTCTCCAGAGGGAGATGTTTCTTGCTAGTCCAACTTGTACATGTTTCCTTTCCTGAGGGCTCTAAGCAAGATGTGCTCATAAGGAATGACCACCCCGGTCTTGAGAACAATGCACTCATGCTCAGTAAACAACATGTCATGACGCTGATCACAAAATTGAGATACACTCAGAAGATTGCATCCAAGCTCCTTGAAAAAGTTTACCTTTTCAATGTTGAGCTTATCATTTGTGACCTTGCCCCTTCCAGTAATGTAACCACCAGCATCTCCTCTAAAAACAACTAGTCCTCCATCAATCTTTTCAAATATTTGGAGTAGTGACCTATTGCCTGTCATGTGCCTGGAACAGTCACTATCAATGATCCATACATTCTTGTTTGTCTTTTGCTGTTCTTACACAAAAGAGATAATCAGTTACATTTGGAACCCAAGCCTAGGGCTGTGCATTCGGTTATACTTGTGAAATTAGGCCTGGAATGGTGCCGGAACCGAGTACCGACTAGGTTGAAATCGAAACCCGAAACCTCACCTGTTATAAAGTACACGGTTCGGGTAAAGCATGGGTATTTCAATCGGTTCTAATCGGGTCTTTTAGAATCGATTCCCAAATCTGAATGGCAAGTATCTGAAGCAAAAATCATGTAAATTTAAACATCGACTCATTAATCCGGTGAATAAAGAGAGTAGAAATCATCCCTATGGGAGAAACATGTGAATATTGCTCATTTCAATCGGTGCCATCAAAATCAGAAGGTCAGAAACTTGTTGTTTGTTACGAACTTTGTTGTTTACTAGTAGTTATAAATCTTTTTTTATATGTTAACCTTGAATTTATTGCTAGAATGTAGATTAAACATGTAATTAAGGGAATGATTTGAATCTTACTTGGCATCTCAAGAATTGATTCTTGTATTGCCTACAAGTTGTTTGATAAAATGTCTATGAGACTTGAGTTTAGTATAGGAGTAAGTATACTTGGCTATTCTTGAATTTAGTACAAAACCAAACAAAATGTTAACTAATTAGGTAGTTGTAAAATCATTATATGGTATTATGCATAATTTTTTGTTAACTAATAATCAAAACACACTCATGGAAATCAGAACAACATAGGAAAACACAAAGTAAATGATAACCAAAAAACCAAAATAAGATAAGAATATTTCAAGTTGATAAGAAATGATAACCAAAAAACCAAAATAAGTAAATGACTAATGAGTTTTAGATTCAAACAATGGATGAGTTAAAATTTAAAGTAATAAGAACCAAAATAACTACAAATAAATAATAACCAAAATCTCCATCATCCAAATGAGCAAGAAGATGACTTCTAGTTGCTCTTCAATCCTCAACGGCCACCATCAGTCTGATTGTATTGAAAACATCTAAATGAAATCAATAATTAGCATCTGGAAAATCCAAAAATATCAATAACAAAGTAAAAGAAGTTACCTTTTGACAACTCATCGAATTTATCTAAATCATCATCTTCAGTAATCTTTTTTCTTCCCTTTTGAATCCAGTCCTGTGTGCATATAAACACTTCAACAATATTAGGGGATAATGAACTTCTATAGGTGTGCACTACCTGTCCGCCCGTGCTAAAAGCTACTCAGAAGCTACTGTAGAAACTGGAATGGCCAAGATATCTAGAAATAAAATATAAGAATCTAACAAATAATGCATAATACAAATTCCAAAACATAAAAAGTATTACCTTTCGCCATGTGTGAAAGAATTGGATATCTACCCGAATTGACCTTCCACCATTGTAGAATATCAAAGTTGACCTCATTTATTGTAGAATCCTCATCTGTCAGATATCTTTCAAGTTCTATTTCTGAGTATATGACTAAACACCACCACCCTTGAATTTTTTAAATTTACCAATCCAAGCACTTTCACCCGACATAGTTTGTTCAACTTTGTTCTCCGTCCTTACTGAGTTGCTTGAACTGGTTCCATATAAAACCTCATATTCCTTATACATTAACTGCATCTTAAACTTCACATCTTCAACCATCTTGCATACCTTAGCTTTAATGTCTTTGTTTGTGTCTTTGGATTTTCTAAACAACTCACAAGTTTTGCTACAACCATACTCTAGTACTTGAAGCTTATATTGTGGATCTAATATTACTGCAAAGTCAAAAATCATATTTTTTCTACCATCATCCCCAAAGTATTTTTCAAATTTGGCTTGCATCATTGATATCATTGTCATAAAATCAAAGAGATCCTTATTTTCCTTTTGTAATTCATCTAGGTGATCACCTATATCCATAACCTTAGCATATAGTTCATGGGCCACCACATTAGTTGAACAACTAGCATTTATTGTTTTTGTTTTGAATAGCTCAAGTAATTTCGCCAGCTTCTTTGCAACAATCCAATCACTATGATCTAGAACAACATCTAAGTCACTTCGGAAATTACTAAACATACGAGCATATAAATCAAAAGCATCCTTCAGGTATGATAGCCGTTTCTAGCATGTCATAGGTGCTATTCCATCTCGTGCACACATCCAAAGATAACTAGGCTTTTGTGTCAATTTTTTCCTTAGTAACACACGCTTTAAAGTCATGAACTCTAGGTTCCGATGATCTAATATATTTTAATGCGTCGCGAATACATTCAATTGTTTTACCTTGTTGTTTTAAACCATCTTGTACTATGAGGTTAATTATATGGGCAAGACATTTAACATGTAGGTACATACCATTACGAATCAAATTGGGTAACCTAAGCTTCAATTCTCTAACTGCCACATCATTTGATGTGGCATTATCCATAGTAAATGCCATTACTTGATTTATCCCCCACTCATCGATACAATCTTCAATAGTTGTTGCGATCTGATCACCCTTATGGCTAAGTATTGGTCTAAAGTTTATTATTCTCTTCTGATAGTTCCAGTTATCATCAATGAAATGGGCTGTCAAACACATGTAGTTGATATTTTGGTTTGACGTCCAGGTACCTGTTATGAAAGAAATTCTTTGTTGGTTTTTAATGAATAATTTTTTTAGCTTCTTTTTTTCATCAAGATAGAATTCCACAATATCTCGAGTAACTGTAAACGATAAGGGAAGGTTAACACTAGGACAAACAGTTTCTATAAACTTCCTAAACCCTTCACATTCGACGAAAGAAAAAGGAAGCTCGTCCTCAATAATCATATGAATTAATGCCTTTCTAACCATAGCGGGATCGTACTTCCATGTTTTTAACGTGCCTTTCCCATCTTCATTTTTCTTCAAAGAGAGTATAGGTTGGCCTTTCTTCATATTATCAGGATTTTTCTCATAACTTTTTAAATGTTTATTTAACGATGATATTCCATTCGTTGAAGATTTAACACACAAGACATTACCACAATAATTTCATTTTCCTTTCCTAAGACCCTCCTCGTCGTAGAATTCTTGAAAATGTTGTCAACAAGCAGCTTTAAGCTTCCTATTCTTTGGTTGCACTTTTCGTTTTTTGGATTTTTTATCACTCACGGGTTTGATATTCTCATTGTCCTCACCGTTGGATATGGTTTGGGTATCCATCCTGTTAAGACATGTATATATAATAACATTGTGATAATACATTTTAAAATTAACACATAAAAGCAACACACACTATTCAAACACATACATATTGTTTATATACTTGCATGTTTCTTAATGATCATAATCAATATATCTTTTGTAATCTTATGTGAAATCAAGGTATTTACATACATATTGCATCCTAGTTGTTGTTAGATATCATATCAAAGTATATCAATGAATACATAGTTGATGAACACATACTTATTACATCCGTACTAGTGCAAGTGCAAGTATATTAAGGATGGTGTTATTAGGTTTGAGGTTGAGCTAATGTACATGGAACAATAAAATTAACAATAGATGAACTTTAATCAACCACCAAATAGTAAGGTCTCTTCTTTCATTAAGTCTATTTTAATTAAAAACTACTATAATTTACAAGCATACATAGCTATTCTTATGTTAATAATTACATGATTGTTTTTAACTACATACCAATGCATACTTGAAGTAAATAAAAATATATTTACACTCATACAATTATAATCATAATCATCAAAAAAAACATACAATGATTAAAATTTAAACTTGTTTTTAAGATCTGAAATCCTTATCTTAATCATAAAAGTAATACATATACATGCATACATAAGTGTCGGTTAATGTAATGATGATGACGATTATAGTCAGATGGTAGAATTCTCATAATCACAATACAAGTAATACCTTGTTGCTATGAATATGCGATTATGGTCGTTAATCGTTTGATGATCATCATTAATTATTACCGATGATCATAAATACAATCAAGTATCCTACTTTGTGTAAGTGTACAAATTTAATTTTACATGCATACATGAGTTGGCTTTGTGATTGCAGTGAAGTTGTATAGAAACACAGTATGTTTGATGTTGAAGCTTACAAAAGATTGATTTTACCTTGCATTTGATTTGCTATGCTATGCTATTAATTTATAATGTGTATGGCATATTAGGCTTCTTCACGTGAGAATATATAGAAGTAGGCCCCATTGCAATTTGGTTTAACTTATTATTAGGAATGTATGTGATTTACGTGAATTGAAATTTGAATGTATATCTTCTAAACAAACAGATTACTTAATTACTATTCTTATATATCGGTTCTTTCAGTTCACCCCTTGATTTTGTGTTTATACCCGGAACCGAAAAACATATAAATTTCAGAACCGCTACCCGTATACAAATATCACTTGTTTGGTTATAACGGTTTTTACGGTTCGGTTCTTCAGTTTTTTCAGTTTGGAACCGTATATTGTACAGTCCTACCCAAGCCTTGCTTGTCTTGAGTTCATCAAAAGAAGTTGAAGGTAATGCAACAGTGATAGATCCTATAGTCATATTTTGAGGATCTGTTGTTGTTGTTGATGGAGAACTTTTAGTCATTTGGTCTTTCTTGGACTTCCACGCCACCTTTGGATGCTTAGACTTGACCTTCAATATTTCGAAAGTTTTATAGACTTTGGAAGTTTTGATAACTGGACCTTCGGAAGATCTTGCTAGCACTGCAGCAACTTTAGTGCTTCGGAAGTATTCCCTTCTTTCAAGACCAAATTTTCTTCCAAAGGAAATTTTCCACTTGCCTTTATCTTCATTTTGGAGCTTTCGAAAGGAAAAGTCTTTCCTTCAGAAAAGAAAAGTCTTTCCTTCTAAAGCTTGTTTATTCTTGAAACTCTTAGAAGTACTTTTCTTGATCATATGGAGAGTCCCTTTTGGATTGTAAGGACAATCCTTAGCAAGATGAGAGGAACTTTCACATATAACACATTCTAACTTCTTCTTCCTAAGAGCCTTCTTTTATGAAAAAGGCTAAACTTGATCATTTTCCTTCTTCATCTTTATCTTTGCGGATGTAGTGAAACTCCTTTTAGGGTGAGAATTTCCTTTGGAGTTGGATGGTTCAGGTTGTACAACAGTGGTACACAACTGATCAGCCTTCTTCTTGTTGTTGGGATGAGTTGATACTGAACTTGAGCTTCTGGTACTAGAGTTCAAGCTAGTGTCTTCAGTCTTTACCACTTCAAATCC
This sequence comes from Flaveria bidentis, assembly GCA_018326385.1. Classification (NCBI taxonomy): domain Eukaryota; kingdom Viridiplantae; phylum Streptophyta; class Magnoliopsida; order Asterales; family Asteraceae; genus Flaveria; species Flaveria bidentis. The sequence goes on along the minus strand of BJCM01210101.1, from coordinate 4,761 downwards.
TGCAGAGATGAAAACTTGTTTCTGCTTAGAGTTGAAGGTGGTCTTAATCTCTTAAGTTTTCCTTGCTTTTCTTTTGCTCTTTCCGATCAAGTTCTTTCTCATAGACTTGGTCATCATAGTCTTCTTACTCTCCTCAGAAGGATAGTGACCCTTCTTAGAAACCTCTTCTTCACTCTTCTTAGAGGCATTCTCCAGTATCACTTCTTCATCCACTTCAGTTAAGGGGTCTATGAGAGGAAGCTCATCTTCACAAGTTCCACACCTAGGAGATCTTATAGACAAGATGGTGTGTGGATGAGCTATCTCACTAGATCCCAGTTCCTGCTTATTCTGATAACACACTTTTGAATGCAATGATGAGGATATGATGTTCTTGAAGGTTTCTTCTTCAAGAACACATTTTCTACCTTGCCTTTGTTGATCACAAGCTCAGTCTAGTATTTAGTCAACTTAGTTATGAGATATTTGATCTGAGTCCTATAGTTGGTGTGCTCATGTTTAAGAACTGAAATGGTTTTCTCTAAGTCCTCTATTTTCAATTTATAGTCATCTTCAGATATTTTAAAATCAGATTTTAAGATATTCAAGGACTCAAGATCAGATCTCATCTCTAAGTTGTAGGACCTGTATCTATTAACTCCAGTCAAAGCCTCCTTCTTCAACATCAACTGCAGCTTACTGCTTTGGCTTCCCATTCTAGATGGATTTCTTAGTGTAGCCTGGTCTGGTTTGTGCATTGCCACCATTTTTTCTTGGTGCCTTGCACTCCCTTGCAAAGTGGCCCATTTGGTTACAGTTGTAACATTTGAATTTGCTTTTATCCAGCCCAAACTTTCCACTAGTTGTATTGCTTAGGAACTTCCTTCATGTCCGCTTGTAGAACTTCTTGGATCTGTGAGTGAGAAGAGCCATCTGCTAGACTATTTCCATGTACTCCAGATCATCTGGATGGATACAGTCCAAATCTTCAATGGTGATTAGAAAGTTGTTTGAGCTTTCATTATGTCAAGAACTTGTCTCTTGGAATGGGCTTCCTTGAGTGTAGCTTTCTCTTGGTGTCTCTAGGAAGGTGATGAAGGGACCTTTTTATGAGTTTTCAGGGTAGCATATAAGATGATGTTGAGGTTCTATGTTATCCCTTTTAGTCACATGCAGGGCTGAACTCATTTGATTGCTGGAGTTACCAGATGAACATTGCATGTTCATCTCCATCTGGTATCCACTGAGAATACCATACAAATCAGTCAAAGTGAGAGTCTTGAGGTTCTCAGTCCTCTTGATAACACATTAATGTGTCCATTGCCTAGGAAGAGATGACATAAACTTCCTTACAATGTCCCTGTTTTTAAGAGTCACTCTAACATCCATTAGAGTATCCACAATCTTAACATACCTAAAGTATTGTTGAGTCATGGTTTCACCTATTTTAAAGGTGAAATTTTCAAACTGTTGCTTCAGGAGATCCTTCTAGTTCTCTTTGGCTTTAGTAGAACCCTCATACATTAGTTTCAATGCATCCCATAACTGCTTAGCGGTTTTGCATTTCTTGAAACCTCTGTATACAGAGTTTGGAAGAGCAGACTGAAAGGTTTCCATGGCTTTCTAATCAATCTCTACTCTTTTTCTATCTTCATCAAAGTAATCAGCCACAACCTTTGGAATCATACCTCCTCTAGCAGCTGAGGAGGTGCTTGGTATGTAAGGTCTTGAGACAACAGATTCCCACATCCTGGAGTCTTGTGACTTGATAAAACCTTCCATTCTTTGGCACCAAGTTTCAAAGTCTTCATAAGTGATTAGTGGGGACTTTGTCATGGTTACAGTTTCCATATCAACTTTAGTAAGAGCTATCATTTGACATGTTAAGTATTTTGTGTGTGAGAGGGAACTTAAGATGGTGAGATCTTACAATCAACAGCCTGGAATGCTCTAATACCAATTGAAGGACCGTTTAAGGGATAGTCACTTACAACACAAAAACACAATAAGTAGAGTGAGTTAGAATACTTAACAGAACAAATAGGGAACTAAAAACCAGTCACATCTTGATACTTAGTAACATAAGTAATACAGAGATAGAACAATAACAATAACACAAGTGTTTGGTTTTTAAGAATGATGTATATTGCTCTCAAGTTCCTTATAAGTGTTTTCAAAGCATAAAAGCATAAAAGATTACAAAAGGACCTGAGATACTTTATACTACATCCTACAGCCGGCCATTCTTTTAAAGGTTAGTTGGATACATGATCTAGACAACAACAAAATCAATGTAGAGTCAAAAGGCAGATTGCCTCTTGACTAGTGACTATGACATGTCATAGCTCACATCCTAATATATTACAAAAATGATAAAAGTACATAAAGAAGAAAGTAGCAGACTTAAGACCTTAATGTATAGTTTACCAAAAGAATGGACATTTCACCAACTTGTGAAAGTTGATGAGTCAAACAGAGTCTTAGCAGAAATATGGTCCAGGTTTATGATAAAAGGTACATCAGATAAAGCATGTACTCAAAAGTCTTCAGAAGAAATCTATCTTCATAAAACGACTTCGAAAGACTTTGTCTCTAAAGCTTTGGAAGACTTCATGTTTGGCTTCAGAAGATATTGGTCTTGGCTTTAGAAGATTTCACACTTAGAATATTTTCTAAGGCAGAGTGTGAAACTTCCGAAGCATTCTACTTCAGTACTTCTATGCATGCATGTAGGATAGACTTTGGATGTTTTGGGCTACACGAGCCTTATATGAATCCTTACAACTTCATTATATTTTTTCTTAATGTTTGAAATTTTAAACTCTGATTTTTATTTTGAAAACTCATATAGTGGTCATTGAGATTAACTAATGACTAAGATCTCGGTTTGTTACGTGTTTGGTAAAATTTCACACATAGATTATGAGGGTGTGACATGAGGAATCCCATCAACTTAGTATGTCAAGTCTCAACTCTATTTTGCTTTATACGCTCATCAACAAAGGATTTTATCCATAACTAGATTAAAACGTACGCCAGAGCACCTTTTCTATATTCTGAGCCTATAACAAATGTCCACTAACATGTTAACATCGTTGTGTTGTTTGGAGGACAAGTTTAATGTTGCACACCATATTTATCTATCAAGGCGGTTTATATTGCAATAAGAGGATTGTGCATGGTGTATATACATTCCTTGTAATTAACGAATAATAGAGAAAAAAAAAGTAAAGCATTTATATAACATAACACCCAAATCAAATAATATAACATGTGACAATGTATTTCCCAAAAAATAACCTTAACTAACAACCTAAAAAAGTAAGGACTTTCAATGGTAATCTACACTATGTAACATGCAATAGAGTACTTATAAAGTAAAGTGCTTTAAGTATGATTTCTCTCCTAAAAGTAATAAATAAAAGTGAGGCATTGAGCTCGCCTTATGCGTATGCATGAATAATTTAAATAAATGTTGGACCGACAAACAACATGTCACAGGTTACCAAAAGCATTTGAGTATATAAATACGTGTAGGAGGGGTTGGTTCATAACACCCTATGTGTCTAATCAATCCTATTGATTCATGCATTTTAGAAACATTGATCAATTTGACCCAATTGACCCATTTGACCAGTTGGTGACATGTTAAGTGAAATCATGTTTGTTTATACTTAACAAATCTAACATTCATGAGTTTAATTCAATGCATTTATTTATCATGCATAATGAGTTCTAAACTCTAACAAGTTTTCTAGACTAGTAAAACTTACCACACAACACATATAAACCCACAATACTAATCAAATGGTACATTTCGATCATAAATTAACCAATTTCTTCACATTTCTACATATGATAACTAGTGATGCTATTATTACACATAGAATTTTAAACTACTCATCACATACTATGTGACTTGCTATCACACTTACTAAACCCTGCCAATCCTATTAAGTAGGGGTCTTGGATCCACACGTGTGTATGGTATTTACCATCATATCATAGCATTTAAAGTATAATCTAAACCAAACAAGATTTTCTAGTTTTGCTATATTGATCAAACATAAGCATATCGATAACAAGGTTCTATTCTATGAACCTAGTTACCAATATTTTTCTAGTCAATACAACTCCACATTATCATCTAGCATACATGTACGCTCAAACATCCAATTTTTCAAATTCATCAAACTCAAGTTTCCAACAACATGATCTAACTTATGCATGGAACATATTTAGCATAACAAACATGTATAATCATTCTCAATGATAATTCTAGCATGATCCTAACATTTTATTCATGCTCAAACTATTGAACTTCAATAATCACATTTACAAAGTTTTCTCACTAGGAGAACGTGATCTAATCATCTAAAAAACTAATATTTCATCAAACCAACCAATAATCATCCATTAGATGATTCATCTAATATATAATCATAAACAAAAAAGAACAAACATCACTAGATGTACAAAATCTATAGTTCTTGCAACTAAAGTTTTCTCTTTTGGTAAATTATAAATTACACATTCAGATCATAATTTTCTTGCATGATCTACGTAAAGTATCAACAATAGTATCAATCAAACTCAACTACAACATTTAGTTTCGTCAATAAAAAGTTTGGATTGAGTGGATGAACTAGGATTTGTTCATAATCAACATTTTTGAGAAAGACAAAAAAAATTGATGACAATTCTTACCCAAATCATGTACTTGATCATAAATGAGACCGCCCAACGTGTTAAATAGATTGAATTAGGAAAATAATCAATGGA
>BJCM01210100.1:0-11082 GCA_018326385.1 Flaveria bidentis | reverse complement strand
AAGACCTCAAAAGTCATCTTACATGAACTTACAGGAACTTCCACGTCAAAACTTACATCTGCACTTTTCCCCGAAAGTCAGTCATTTGACTATGCTTTTCCTCGGGTACAACAACCCTATTTGGGCGTATGGGCACCCTTTTGTCGCATGGCCTCCATACGACTGAACATCATGCGAATGGACCAATGCGGATGAACACCTATGCGAATGAACATCCAATCGTGCGAATGGACCTCATGCGGATGAACACCAATGCGGATGAACACCCATGCGAATGACCTCATGCGGATGGACTCAATATGGATGAGTCCTATGCGAATGGAACTAATGCGAATGGACCTCATGCGGATGAAGCTAATGCGGATGGGCACTTATGCGGCTAGACCCCAGTCGCATGACTCCCCATGCGACTGGCCCCCAATTGTGCGAATGAACTCTCATTCGTGCAAATGAACCTCAATCGCACCTCATTCGGCTGTATGGCCTTCATTCGGTCGCCTAGCCCTAGCTGATGCAGAATGAAGTTCATCCCGAACCCAATCTGCCATTTTTGACCTCCAAGTTCATCCAAACCCATTCTAAGCCCAAATCAACCATCCTAAACCTTAGGAATACATACCACAACACCATTCAAGCACACACAAGCTCAAACACAAGACCCAAATGAATCATACACATACACACTCATACACAAACGGGTCAAACACACACACACACACACACTTCAAAACCCAATTTTCAGATGTGTTCCAGCCCCAAAATCATTCAAAAACGTGTAAAAGAGGGGTCTTATAACTCACACAAACGACCACAACGAGAAGAGCTTCGATTGGACCCGCTACACGACGATTTTGCACACTTGAATCTACCTGAACCAACCTTTTCCTCTCTTTTCTCCCTTTTTCTCTCCTCTCTTTCTCTTTGTGGCAGAATTTTGGAGATATGGGGAGGGTGTGGGCTGCCCTCCCCTCTTATGCTCCTTCTCTTCCGAATTTTCTCGCGTTTTGGCAAGTTTGGTCCCCCGACTTTGGACTTTATTTTTTTTCTTCTTTCATCGGCTTCAACATATCCTGGTGTTATAGTTCACACTCAATGCGGAGTGTTAGCTCAACCATGTGCGGGTTAGCTACCCCATGAGGGTGCACACTGGGGCTTAATCCGTGTGATTAAGCAAATGTATGGAGGTACACACCCAATGAGGGGTTGTCAGCTCAACTGTGTGCGGGTTATATACCCCATGAGGATGCACACAGGGGTTCAGTCTTTGTGATTGACCAGACATATGGAGTCCTTGTCGCTTAACCCTAGATGAAATGCTTGGTGTTCTAGAGGGGGGTTAAGCACATGACAAGACCTAGATGAAAACGAGAAGATAATAAAAGTACGAAATGAACAATGATGAAGATAATAAATATTATCTATGTGTATGTACGATATGTGATCATATTTGTAACCTGTTACGTTTTGAAAGAACGGTTTTGAAGGAAAGATAAAGTATGTTTTATTTTAAAACTAGAACTCACTCAGCAATGCTGACTTTTTATGCATTTTCCAGTTGGCAGGTGAGCATTACTGAGGATGGCGCGGGGCAGCTACTTGGCATTTGGATGGCATTCTTTTTTTTAACGTTTTTGCATTGTAATACGAACAAATGAAATTGTGTAACGAATGTTGTATTATTTTGCAAAAGCATTTATATTAAAAAAGTTATTTTTAATGTTCCGTTGCGTTGTTTTATGAAAGTTAAATGTAAATAAATGTTTTATGTGAGATGATTGTCCAGCTGTGAGCGTCCCGGGATCGGGGCCTTGCAAAATATTACCTAGAACATTTGAGTAGATAAGTATGTGTAACCATAATAGTTTAACAAACGTTAAGTTTCAATCAACATATTGATTCAAGTGATTTGAAAAACATTGACTCATTTGACCCAGTTGACTCGTTTGACCTATCAGTGACATATTAGGTGAAATCTTGTTTGATCAAGTTTAATAATCCTGTAGCCATGATTATCATACAAAACCACTCACGTATATCACATAATAAACCTTAAGATCTAGCAAGATCATCATATAACAAAGCTTATCATACAATACATGCAAACCTTAACAAATCATTATGCTCAACATAAAAATGACTAAATCCCAACTAACAATTCACACATTTAGTTTAATCACGCACTACATGCCATGTGAAGCAACTCACTACTTCACAAATCTTGTTAATCCTACTAAATAGACGCCTCAAATTTGCACGTGTGTATGATGTTCATCATCATATTGCCAAACATTGGAATGATTGAACTTAGCCAAAATTGATTAGATTGTGTGCTCTTGGATAAAAACTGTGAGGATGGGGTGGGGATGAGGTCTCGGTCGTGACAAGGTGGTTATGGGGGGCTAGGGTTTGATTTTTGCTAATATTAAGTTTAATATTTTTTTACAAAGTTAACCCTCCTTGTTCGCACTTTTTAAAAATTAATATTTTTTGTACACTTTCTAAATAATTTTAACCACATAGCACATGAATTATTATTAACCAACAATAATCATATAATCCAATTAGTAAACACCACACATGAAATCATATATCACACGTAGTCACATTATAACGTGAAATCCATAAACAATACTTAACATTTATGAATCGCATAACGCACATTAATAATCAGTATTATTAATTAAGGTTATTTTTAGTTAACCAATATTAATCATTATTAAGTCACTAACGTTTAAGGACAACTAGCGTGTGCCTATGACACATGCATGCAAGACCAAACGAAATTAACGGAGTTTTGATAATAGAAAATTATCTAATGTCATATAAGTACCTATTTGATGACATACTTAATAGTATTTTAGTGGATGTTAGTTATTCACACTTGATTCCTTCACCCGCACTTGCTAGTATTTAGACAAATTACAAGACTAACTTAACTACATCAAAATGTTCCCATGTACATGTTGCTCACCTGCATGTGATCACCGTTAGTTGATGTCCAAAAATCTAGTTCACCAAAATATGAAAGGTTCACCCATACTTGATATAGTTCGTCTCTATGTTAAATGCTCACCTAAACCTGGTTCTCTTTACTAGAATGTGGTGATATTTTGGATGTCTTCTTCAATATGAATCTTGAAAAATAGTTGGTTTTTTTTTACCAAAGGTTGAGTTTCGCTAAAGGATAATATAGTGTATGTTTTCCAACATGATAGCTTATATTTGTTGCATATATGTCATATATATACATATAAACATATAAATGGCATGAAATGTAAGACATGATAAAGGAAATGATGTAAGTATTATGTATAATGAAGGTGTATGTTAATTACCAATAATAAGAGTGAAATCTAACAAAAATGAAATAAAAAGTCTTACAATAAATGAATAAAGAGAGTTGCAATTGTGCATACTCAAACTAATAGTGTTGTGTTAGTAACTCAAGACTAATAAATGTCAAGTGCTTGACATGTGTTGTCAAGGGCGATGTTATTGGATCTTGTATTTATGTAGATCAATGGTTACGAGAATGAAATTAGTTACTCACTATTACCTTGACATATATGCTCGCGACTGATACAAGTATAATAATTGCATTGATATAATAAAAGTGGAAAGATAATGGCAGATGAATGAACATAATAACAAAGACATTAAATTCATGCATATGTTTGTATGGTTATTATTCAAGCATGAAAGAAATGTAAAGTTTATTTTTTTTATATTAAACTAGAATTCACTCAGCAACACTGAGTTTTATATGTATATTAGTTGACACATGAGTTGTTAAGTTGATAATGAGCATACATGAGAATCAAGCTATTTTCCATAGGAAGTTAGGCTGACAAAGAGCAAACATGGAATCAAGCTACTTGGCATGAGAATCTAGCATCCTAGATTATGAAATGACTAAAATAATGTTTATAAATTTTTATTTTGTTTAAATGAAAATTATCATATTCTCTTACCAATGGGTTGTTTGGTAATTTCTGAATGATTAAGTGCTGAACCAATAAGAGGTCTGAACCATTAAGTGTTGAACCAATAAGAGGTCTGAACCATTAAGAGGTCTGAACCATTAAGAGCTAGTATATCGCTTAACTATTCAAAGACAAATGTCTTACCAATTCAGATAAGAGGTATTAACTATTCAACATTAGACCTCTTAACCATTTAGATTCATTATAATACTTAATCATTCAGAGACAAATGTTTGAACCATTCAGATATTTGCTCGCGAAACAAACAGTCTGAACCATTAAATGTTAAACCATTCAAACATCTGAACCAATAAAAGGCTGATTAAGAGGCTGCCAAACAGCCCTTAAGACAAATGTGTATGCATAGACAATTTATCAAATCTATATATTAATTTTTTTGATGATTGTTTTGAAGAAATGATAATGTTACTTTTTTATATTGTAATTGATAAATTGTGAGGGCTTGTGGGAACAAAGCCTTACAAAAGCTAGTTAAAGCTGGGCAATATGAAAATTTAAGAGATATTAAAGTTTTAGTAAAATAGTAAATTTCAAAATTTGATGTTTACAAATAATTAATAATTTGATAATACTAACAACTAACCTATCATTAAAAAAATTAGTTATTCTACAAATTATTTTCAATTAAATATATATGTATATATCAAAGTGGATAAATTCAAAACTTGTTTCATTAAATGAGGAGATAGAGGCAATTTTGATTTATAACAAACTATATCAAAATGAGTAAATATGAATTTGTTTCACTAAGTCGGGGATATTCAACTTTGGTTTTGAATTGAATTAATATGTAATTTAGTTAAAAAAGAGATATATTCAAATGTAGTTGTGGTGAGGTGTGTGTGAGTTTAGGATATATATGCAATCGCCCTTATACATAATCGACAAGAAGGTTTATATAGAATGGTAATTTGTTGGGCACTAATTTGCGTGTGAGAGTTGGGGCTTTGCCTGGGTCTGACACTGAGGAACCCCTAACCAGGTTTATTTTTTTTCAAATTCTTTTACACGTATTTGTTTTTTTTCTTTCAAATTTGATCCGCCTTACAAAACAAGTACTTGCCACTTTCATAGTACTCTTAACAAACTAAATTCTAGTTTATGAAATATCTATTATCTACATTGACTTCTTTTTAATATTATTTTTATATTTTTGCATTCATTTTTTTATTTAAAGTTTTAAATAATGTCAAAGTACATATTGTAATGTGTAAGAAATTGACGTACGTATTTTGATCATCATTTCAACATCATATTTTTTAAAATGTACATCTTCAACGGCGCAACATGCGTGTATTAATCTATTCAAAACAAAGTCATATTTTTTCTCATAACATGTGTGATAATGCTCCTTTGTTTAAAACTCTAATAGACTATTACAAAAATGTGTTTTCTTGTCATTCAAGGTTACACAGTAAATTCATCATGTATATGTTAAAGTTTTAATATGCACAACATCATGAGACATCATCATTGTTGATAGTAAAGGCCTCATCTATGATACAACGATGGTGGCCATGGGGGAAGGCACAATGCAGAGGTTGGACCTTCATCATGATCATTAGTACATCGATATTAGGTAGACGTGATGGAGTCCTACACCTTCATAATCCAAGCCTTTGTCCACGAGTTAACAGTTTACAGCACTAGTGGCTTTCAACAATGTGGTCCTTGCGATCCATTTTCTGCCCTGGTGAACTTGTAGATTATCGAATCATCAGGTGGTGAAATGGATTGAAATCGAACTCCATCAAATACAAAGGTTTGTATTATGCATAATCATGGTGTTTTAAACATTGACAATTATTGTAGATCTAATTATGAAAGTGTTCATATAAAATGAGTTAAGTTTGGAAGCACATGAAGAACTTAATAAACATGACCAAGGTGGAGGACGAAGTATCTCAATCGATAAACATATGATATGATGAGTTTAGCGGTTACCCTTTGAGTTAAGTGATTCATAATTCAAAATAAGATTATAACTAAAAGTTAACAAAATAACATCTATAATCTCTAAGATATCACTTACCTAAAAGGCTAAAACTTAATATACTTATGTATTTATTTTGGTATAGTTTAAGAAAGTTATGCCAAACAAATAATATAGTTAAATATGTCGAAGACCAAATTACTCGTGCTCTAAATCCAAAAGAATGCCACGAGTGAGAGTGAGCTTATGCAAGTAAATACCGACGGATTTCGACATTAATTTCATAGAAATCAGTTAAATTTTTTTAGTATCAGAAATCAGTTAAAAGAAATGATTAGAAGTTTACTAAGTAGAATTACTACAGTAATTATGAATTATTAGAATGAAGTAGTAATTACACCTTTTGACTTGGTGATCTTTGAGACATATAACATGTAAAAACCCAAAATAATCATTATTCTCCTCTCAAATCTTGATTTCCTATCTATTAGTATTATTACTTTATGTTTTCTAGATTTTAAATACGGTTATTCTAAAGATAATTATTTGTTTATGAAGTTAAGTGATGACAATAATTTGATAAGATGAATCCCACTAAACCAAGGTGTTTATGGGTCCTCTTGTCACATACGTGTTGGTGCATTATCACAAACAGCTTATTAATATATTTTATTTTAGTATGCTTTTTAATACTATATATTTAAATATAAATTCTCAAATGCAAACGTGTTTTCATATAGACATAACATTCAATTGTTTTCTTGTGAGCAATCATACAAAGAAACATTATATTTTGAAAAGTTTATAAGTTATAATTAAAGACATGCTACTAGCTCAATAAGAAGATGATAACCGGTTAAACCATCTCGACTTTTTGTAAACAAACTTTGATGATTTGCTCCAAATCTGAACTGTTAATGAAAAAAATTTATTAAAAACACTTCAAAAATAATGACTATCCCTAGCGATCATATTCATCAAAACTCTGTTAGTGAAAGTGAATACCGAAGAAAATATTTGTGCTAACACTCAGTTGGAAACCGGTTGTGGGTAATAAAATTTCCAGCAGATTGTCAATGGATGTCCGAGGACCATTTACATTATTTATTTATTTTTTCTGATTTTACGGTTTTGATTAAATTCATCAATAAATTACCAATAGATAATGTCATTTAGTAAATTGTAATCGTTGATATTTTATTAGTTTTGCATTGAAAGTCCATTAATTATCCAAAATTTCAATTCTATTTCTAGATATTCTGGGTCTTCATTCAAACAGTCGGAATTGCAAAAATCATGAACTAGATAGAGTCTATGTCAGTCTCACCCATTAATCTTTAAGAAGTATATTTACTTATTTTTTTAGTTCAATTTTGAACTCTAATTCATGCAAAACCTCATTTGTAATAACTTGATTTTCTCTTTAAAGTTTGTGTATGCACTATTTTTCTCTATATTCAGCATCTTAAGATCAAATACTAATTTGGTTTGCAGTAATAAAACATATTTTATGTTTGACTTAGTTCTCATTTTACACTAGGGCTGACCCTACACTTGGTCTTAAGGTTACAAGAGAACAATTTTACCGCTTGATCTAAGCTCCATCATCTGGCTTGTGATAATAGATGTAATTATTAATTAAATTCATATAATATGATGTAAAGTAGATTTGTTTACAAAGATTAGTATATAACAAAATCCAATACCACCTATTATTTGATAACAAATTAAACATGAAGATTGATATGACCACATTTGAATGGTCTAAGACCACTCTACCATATGCATATCGAAAATGCTTCAAATCAACGATGAATCCTTTGATATATCACATATATGTGGGACATTCATATTAAAAAAGAAGATGAAATTATGACTATTATGATACTTGTATGTATATAGAGATACATGTTTTGTACAATATGTGATAAGAAATGAGAAGGCATGGTGCATAGGATTATTATGAACTTTAAACAGACAGGATTAAATATTCCTTTTCTTTCTATTGAGACAAGCAAAAGGTCTGGGACAGCCATGGCCAAAGAGACCAAATCATGAGTGGGGGCAAAAGATTCAACAAAGAAAAAAAGGATGTGGAGGGAGTTTCTATTCTCTCATAAAAACAACTTTAATTTCACCATCATCATCATCATTATGATCATCATCATCAGAATCATCATCATCATCACATGGTAAAGAAGCTTTAATTGTTGGTTGATTGTGATTGTTTGAAAAGAACCATGCCTTTCTATGAAGGAAAACATTGCATATACTTTCTATGAAGGTCAACTTTGCAGCTAATATCATGTACTAAACTTTACATTGTTATTGCAAAATAGTGATGATATGCATAATTCTTGATACATGAACGAATGTAACATCACATTTTACCATAGATATGATTGGTTTGTTCAATTCAAAAGAGATTGAGACAGTGGTTTGTTGTGTTCACATGTGTCACGACGTTATAGGTTTCCTAGGAAGAAGTTATCAAAAGTCACCTCAGAATTTGTTTGGTGAATTTTAAAAGAACCAACTTCTTGGAGGCTTGTGCAGACAGCCATAATGCTATATGCAACATTCACACAAGCTGATGGTAAGCAAAAGGTGATCAAATTATTCGATTCCCATGAAAGTAGATAACTCTAAGAAAAACTGTTTTACCCAAAATCCCAATAACATAATCTTCATGTTGTAAGGCATTGCATTGCACACGATGCAACTATTTTTATGCAAAAATCGAGCGAATTTGATTGATGATCTATGAGTTCATGATAAAGTAAACAGCACATGATTTAGATAATAGTTATCATATTAGAGCTTGACTTCAGTACAAAGAATTATTAACTTAGTTTTGTTGTATGTAGATTTCTTTTGTTAAGCTTGTTTTCATCTTTTTGTCCATATATTCTTAATCGTGTATAAAGGCATCACGACATATATGTAGTTTGACAAACACCACATATGAATAGACACAAGGTTAAAATAATGCTTGTTGAAGATAGTAAGGATGAAACTTCTGGTTTCCTCAAGCATATCATTAAGCTTTTGACACTTTAATGGGATTCTAGGATTTGTCATCGTCCACATGGATATCTTTTGTCATTAGGTGTGTGTCTGCAATTATTCGAAGATGTAAACAACTTTTTGCTCACTTGATATAGCATGAAACCCAGTAGAACATTTGAGGATCCTAGAGAATCATGTGTGGCTATTATCCGTTTTGTTCATCTAAAAATCTCATACTTTAAACATGTCTTAACCTTGAATATCTGTGATTTGCTTGCACTTATATCATATTGCAGTTCAATCACTGCAGATTCAACTAGATAGCTCATATCTTTCCTGTAGGTACTGTGGGTTTCTTTAAGTTAAACTTTTAACCATTTAACAATTTTGAGATTTCACGTCATTGGACATGCAAATTGGTGTAACTGCAAAATTTTAGAACTAACTAACTTCATGGTGTATCTAAAGAGTTATCAACTCTTAATTGGTAGATGTTCTTTATGAGATTTCATTCAATATGGGACATTGGTTGCCTTATATTGGCAATGATTTCAAAAGGTAAAAGAACTTACGGGAGAGTACATGAAAACTATAATATAAATCTGTGACCATGTAATTTAAATTAATATTTAAATTTTGAATAGATGTTAAGCTAATTATAAGACCTCGTAATGATAGTAGCATGCACAAACAACACTGATTCAAGCGATCGTATCTCAAATCACCACTCAATTAGCCAAGATTAAACTAGCAAATACAAATTAATTTAACTTTCACACTCAAGAGATAAACTAATAAGTTTCATTTCAAGCGATCGTATCTCAAATCACCACTCAATTAGCTAAGATTAAACTAGCAAATACAAATTAATTTAACTTTGATCTTCCATGAAATACCGGATTCTTCATGAGTATTATAGCTTACTTGTTATCAACTCTTAATGTTATCTTCTTTGGTTCTTCTCCTGTAAGTTCACTTAGAAGTCCTTGTAACCATAATGCTTGACATGCTGCTGATGTTGCTACCATAAATTTTGATTCACACGATGATAGTGCTATTGTATTCTGCTTATGACTTGACCATGTAATAGGTTCTTCATTGTAGTAAAATATAGTTCATGTTGTTCCTTTTCCATCATTTGCATCTACACCATAACTACTATCGCTAAATCCAATGATTTCTTTGTTTCTTCCTTTGGTGTATTCTATTTCATAATTTAGCATTCCTTTAATATATCTTATCAAATGCTTTAGTGCTAGCATGTGAATTTCTCTTAGTTTTTCCATGTATCTACTTACGTATCAAACTACGTAAGTTATATCAGATCTTGTTTGCATGAGGTATCTTAAACATCCAATTAGCTTTCTATATTCGGTTGCTTTGACTAAATCACTTTTGTCTTCTCTTGTCAACTTTAAACCTGCTTCCATTGCATACTTTGTTGGGTTACAATATTCAAATCTTGCTTCTTTAAGGACTTTCTTTGCATAGGCTAATTTTTTTAACTTTATCTTTTCTGGTTCTTGATGTACTTAAATTACTAAATAGTATGTAAGTGGCCCTAGGTCATTCATTTCAAACTTTCCTTCCATTTCTTTCTTGAAGCTTGCTATGTCTTTCATTGAACTTCGTGTCACTATGATTTCATCAACATAAATACCAATTATTATAGTAGTGTTCTTAAGAGTTCTCCTGTAAACTACTTGCTCTTGAGGACATCTTTTAAATCGAATTTCCTTTAACATGTTATCTAGTCTAAGATTCCATGCTCTTGGTGCTTGCTTTAAACCATATAAAGCTTTCTTTAACTTGTAGATTAGTTTCTCATTTCCTTTCTTCATAAATCCATCTGGTTGTGTTACATATACGTCTTCCTTTAAATCACCATGTAAGAATGTTGATCTTACATCTAAATGATGTACTGACCATCCTTCTTGAGCTGCTATTGCTATTAGTAGTCTTATAGTCTCCATTCTTGCAACGGGTGCAAATACATCATTATAATCTATACATTCCTTTTTGTAACACCCGGAAAATTTAAGAAAAAGACAATAAAAGGATGATAAAGATGGCAAATGCAAACTTAACCCAAGTTGAAGGGTCAAAAGTGTCTAAAGGACAAAAAGTACAAAAGTG